>AYJT01085211.1:0-10035 GCA_001278415.1 Ocimum tenuiflorum | reverse complement strand
CCAATAAGTAGAATGTCATCTATGTAAAGTGCAAAGAAAACCACGTTTCCGCTAGTGTCCAAATGGTACACACAACTTTCGTTCGAGCTTTGAACAAAACTAAAAGTTTTGATCACTTCTCCATGTATAAGCCCATAAACATGAACAAAACTAAAAGTTTTAAACAAAACAAAGTTAGCTTTACGTATACCAAAATCCAACATAGTGTTCCAAACAATCCTCAACAAAATGGAGTTGTTGAAAGGATGAACAAAACTTTCCTTGAAAGAGTTAGATGCATGTTATCTATGGTTTGTCAAAGGGTTTTTGGGGTGAAGTTGTTAACAGAACAACTTACTTAATAAATAAGAGTCCTTCATCAGCTATAAAATTTAAAACTCCTGACATGATGTGGTATGGAATAGTCAGAAATTATGATCATTTAAAGTCTTCTGGATGTCTTGCAATTGCACATATAAAACAAGACAAATTGGATCATAGAGCACTAAGTGTATAATGCTATCCAAAGGGTGTGAAAGGTTATAAAATATAGTGTATTGAACCTCGGATGAACAAAATAATAATTAGCAGGGATGTAATATTCCATGAAACAAATGCTCTATAAGGAAAAAAGGCAAATGAGCAGCTAATGTAGGAACTGGTACAAATTTTGAGGTGGAGCAGGTTCCTATCCAGTATTTTGAAATGTCAGATCAAGGTTCACAAACTATAGTAGGCTCCTGCTCAAAATCAAGTGCTGAAGGGAAAAAGTCTAAAAGTTTGTCTAATTATCAGTTGGCTAAGGACAGGGCCAGAAGAGAGATACATCCACCTCTGAAAATACAGTCAAGCTAAACTTGTGGTTTATGCTCTGTTCATAGCAGAAGAGATGACAAGATGTCCAGAACCAAGTAATTACAAGGAAGCAATAAGTTGTACTGACATAAACAAATGGATAGAAGCCATGATTGAGGAATTAAATTCACTACTAAAGAACTGCACATGGGTCTTAGTTGATAGACCTAAATCACAAGATTGCATTGGGTGTAAGAGGATTTTCAGAAAGAAGGTGGAGTTTAAGGATTCAAAGAGGGTCTGGAGGTTTAAAGCTCGGCTTGATGCAAAGGGCTACAACCAAAGGGAGGGAGTAGACCATAATGAAGTTTATTCTCCTATAGTCAAGCACACAACAATCAGAATTTTGCTCAATTTGGTTGTTCAAGAAAATCTGGAGCTTCATCAACTTGATATAAAGATAGCTTTTATATGGCACATTAGAAGAAACCATTTACATGGATAAGCCCGAAGGTTTTATTGAAAAGAGCAAGGACACAAAAGTGTGTTTGCTAAAGAGGTCTCTATATGGACTTAAACAAAGTCCAAGACAATGGAAGCTTAGATTTGATCAACATATGAAAGAGATAGGCTTCAAGAAATCTGAGTATGATAGTTGTATGTATACAAAGAAGTCAGGAGATGGAAGTCTAATATTTCTACTATTATATGTAGACGATATGTTGGTAGCTGGGAAACACTTAACTGATATTGAAGCTGTAAAGCAAGATCTGCAAGCAGCTTTTGAGATGAAAAATCTTGGTAATGCAAGAAGGATTCTAGGCATGGATATTCTAAGAGAAAGGGATCAAGGGAGGCTGAAATTGTTTCAAACTGGTTGTGTTTTGAAGGTACTTGAGAAGTTCAGAATGCATGCAACAAAGGTATCAAGGATCCCTATAGCTCAATATGTGAAGTTGTCTGAGCAGCAGAAACCATTTAATGAAGAGGAGCAAGCTGAGGCAAGGAATGTTCCATACTCAAGTCGAGTTGGGAGATTTATGTACTCCATGATTTATACAAGACCTGACTTAGCTTATTCCATAAGTGTCACTAGTAGGTTTATGGAAAATCATGGTTCTACTCACTGGAATGCTCTAAAAGGTATTCTTAAATACTTAAGGGGAACTGCTGACTATGGCTTGGTGTTTGAGAAACAAGAAAAAGAGGAACTTCAACCTTTAGTTAGGGTTGTAGATGCTGACTTTGCAGCAAACATTGACTCAAGAATGTCACAAGTTGGATATGTGTTTTCGTTACATGGTATTGCTATTAGTTGGAAGTCTTCACTTCAATCTGTAGTAGCTCTGTCAACAACCGGATCAGAATACATAGCAATTACAGATGCAGTTAAGAAAGCATTGTGGTTGAAAGGTATCATTTGTGAGTTTGGTGTGGAGCAAGATTGTGTGACTTTATTCAGTGATAGTCAAAGTGCTCTCTATCTAGTAAAACATCAAACTTTCCATGAGAGATCGAAGCATATCGATGTAAGACATCATTTTGTAAGGAATGTTGAAAAAGGAAAGGTTAAAATGATGAAAATTTCTACAGATGTTAACTCTGCTGATATGCTCACCAAAGCTTTGCCAGCTGAAAATTTTGAGCTTTGTTCTGAGCTGATTAAACTAGGCATAAAGGGAAAGAAGATGGGATGCTTTATAATGGGGCTAAGAGGAAGGAAATAGATGAATGAACTTGTTTTATACATTCGAGGTGGAGATTTGATAAGTGTGAATGTGTAAAACAAGTTGAGGTGATGATAAAAGGATCTGGTATAACTAATCCGTTGGAGGTGTGGTGTGTAACGGTAAAATCTGTTATGAAAATCGTTATCAAAGTGGAGTAATGAGCAAGGCAGCTAGAGGTGAGTTGGGGATAAATACATGATCCACACACACGCTCACACATATAGTGAGTTAGAGTTTTCTCTTTGTTGGTGAATGATAGTAATCAAAACGAGATAGAAAAAAAATACTCTGTTGTACTAAAACGAATCACCTCATATAAAATTCCTCTTTCACTTTCCCGTGGACGTAAGCTTACGAGCCGAACCACGTAATTCTCAAGTGTTCTTCAATTTTTATATTCATTGCAATTAGTGTTAAGAGTGTTATGCTTCTTCTTGTTTTCAGACGATCTTCAACAATAAGAAAGCTAAAAGCTCAACCATCTGTATTTATTCAAAGTATATATCAAGTATCGAGGAAAGATTTACATTTTTACTAGCATATTGAGATAGATTTCGACTTGCTCATTAATTGAAATCTTTGTAAGTTGTAATGTCTAATTTTAAGTGGTCATATGGTAACACTCTAGTTTTGTATAACCATACTTATGTTCTACTAACGTCTAACAAGCAAGGTTCGTCTCAGGGAAAAAAAGAAACGTCTAACAAGCAAGGTTACAGGAATTTCCGCAGTAATTATTCTAAATACGCATAAGTAAATTAATCATGGAGAACTTTAAAAGCGTAGGGCAGAACTATCAGCGAAACAATTAAGTACAACTCAAATATAACCATCTTAAAAGCAAAAAAGAAAAAAAGGTAATGGAGGATGCAGCAGAACATGGTACGACATTCAATTCATTTGACTAAAAACCAATAAATTGTATGGTTGAGGAACATCCAGCATCATATGAAGGGATTGAGGTAGAATTTATTACGTGCTAACTCAACATATTTTCACATAACATAATCTTTCAAGATGTTTTGAGAATTACCAATTCAATTTTCATTGTCACACTTCCAATTTCATTTGGAACGAGCTCACTAGCATATTTAGAGAGGGCAACAAACATAGACATACGTGAATTGTAATTTTGAATTGCAGTACTAGTAGAAGACGATGCATATTTAAAATAAATAAATAAACTCTTGAATTTTATTACCACATATAATAGGGGCACATTTCCATTTTATTTATTCATTTATTATATTACGATAAATGGGTTGGAGTGTTTCGATAAATCATATTCTAGTTTCACTGAGTCAATTTAGGGCTTAAGTGTGGCTTAAGATCCTCTACTCCCTAAAGATGTTTCACTCTCTATTCCACTTTAAAAATTTTATAATTTTATTATTCTTTTTTTATAAAATAATAATTTATTATAACTTAGGATAATTTTAGAAGTTTAATAAGATTTTTTTTAATCCACCAAATTAAGGTATATAATAATTTTAGCATTTAAATTTTAATTAATATTCATTATTGGAGTTGATTAATTCATAATTATATTTTGTGGTTTTTTAAAATTCAGATTTTTGATTATAAATACTTATTAGAGTGTATTATTTCATAATTAATTTTTATTTTTGTAATATCTCTTATAAAAATTAATATATTTAATTGTGGAATAGGAAATGGAGCACCATTAGAGCATAGATGATCCTCTTGTTTACAGGATGTTGGTCTCAAATCAGAGATATATAATAATGCGGATAATTCGGAAGCGGATTGACTTTTATCTCAGCTAACTTTGAAATAAGTCAGCTGGTTTTCTTAAAATAGTTTGTCGTTTAGTCAGTTAGGGTTTATTCCAGTTATAATCCAGCTATCGAGGTAGTTGGGTTTGAAATACTTAGCAGAAATAATATCAAAGCTGTAAACAAACACAGAAATTTATAGAGGTTCAGATTCAAATAATCTTACGTCCTCTCTTCCTTCAAAAAAGGGAATTCAGTAATTGTAATTATACTCGGTATTTTTAGCACGGTTTATAACTATGATCCTTCTGAAATGGAAAGCTTGGAGCGATCGGTTGCAGGCACGGCTGATCTTTAAGGCTTTACCGGAGTCGACCTCCTAGACTTCGTAGATCGGCAATTTGAAGGTTTCAGTTCCCTTCAGAGTGTGAATCAGGTTAGAAAGATGTTCTCAGATAGACTCTGAGAACGGTTTCGGAATCCCAGACTGTAGAAACAGTTGAGGATTTCTGGCGAGTCTCGAGTTAGAACTAGGAAAGCTTGAATGCTTGAGAGTAGGGAGTGATAATAAATTTGAGCAGATTGAGAGTCAGTAATCTTTACTCGTCGTTCTTCTCTTCTTTTTATAGGTGAGGATTTTGAATAGTGTCCGTTGTGAAACAACGGACAAATTCTTCCTTTTTTGCTTCTGCAAATAGAGCCGTTACTGTACTTTGAGCAGGCTTTATCATCTTCTATACTGCTGAAAAATTGGATAAAGTTATTATCCGACGGATATTAACCATGGTTTGATTACCTTTAAGGTACAGTAGTAGATCAGCTCTGATGTACGTCTGTCACTTCTAAATTCTTCTTCTTCAGTTGTAACTGAGTTTAAGGTTGATTATCTTCAATTTTCTCGAAGTGATAGACAGCTGACTTGAGTGTCAGCTTTGGGATCTTCTAATTCTGATTGTCTTCAGCTAACAGCCGAGCTTAACATAGCTGTTTGAGCGCGTCATGCACTCACAGCTAAATTTGTCATAGTTGTTGGAACAGTTGTGCCTTCATATGGTCTTAGCTCACAAGGTTAGCTGAGGAGTTCTTCAGCTGTTGAACACAGCTGAGGATAGGACCTGGAACTTGATCTTCTGCTATCAGGAATTGAAAGTATTCAGCTTTTGTCCTGAGGAACCTAAGCTATCTACATAAAATCCTATAGAGTTACATACTAAGATCAGTCATATTCTAGTCAACTGTACTAATGGTGTTTGACAATCATCAAAATACATAGATATTCCTAACATAGGATATGGGAAAACCCATGGACAAAGACCGTTTGAAGTACATAAAAAGGCAGCAGCAACTTTTTTCATAAACTCGAAATATATATAATTGTTATACATAGTGTATCATAATGTAAATAACTTTAGAAATCACAAATACCTGTGCATGCATTTTTTGATCACGAAAAAGACTTGGTTTACTGCTTATCATTTACAATATATAACATAAAGCTCATTCATAAACTTCAAATTAACATACATGATACTGGGCCACCCTCATTCGGTCAAATATGAAAGCAAAAGAAACAAGGTAGAGCAGAAGACACAGTAGGAAGATTAAGATATGCAGGATGGTCTAAAGATTCTTGGGAAGGCCTGCTGAACTTTAATCCGGGGCTCTGATTGAGATTGCTGACATCTGTCAAGATTACGCGGCGGCGGCTGGTGGTGGTTGCCAAGGTGATCAGCAGGTATGGTAAGATCCATGAGGCATAGTCTTGGACAAGAAGTTGATTTGCTGCTCTTATAGACTATAGTCTGAGGTGGAGTATGAGGAGAATGGGGGAAGGAAAGAAGGAATGCACCGGTGTGAATTTTTTGGATAAATACGTTGTTTGTTCAACTCCTTTCTTTGCTCTTGCATCACAAGGTTTTCATAGAGTGCTGTCTGCTCATGATTTCGTGTTTTTGGAGTCTGTTTATTGTGACTAGATATTAGATACTGCTGTTGTTATTGCTAAATTATATTCTTTCCTTTCAAGGGGATTTTCTTCATTTAGTCGTTATTAACCGTTGAATTACTTTAATTGAAATTTATTCTTTTCCGAATTCAAATAACTAGAAACCAAGTGATTTTATATATCCAACCATATGATGATGACACGTGGTAATGGAAGTTGACTGGTTTTTTAAGTAGAGGGCCATTTAATTAATGTAGTTATATAATTAAAGGGAATTTATATATTAATTTTGTTCCGACTAAATGATTTGAGATCAAAAGCAATGATAATGAGACTAGTAATTCTGTCATTTAGTGATCAACCTCCCAATGCAGAAACCAAAAACACTAACAATGAGGAATTCTTCGATAACCAGCCATGGCTAGACAAGGAAAAGCATTTATACTTGAGAATAATATTGTCAATCAGTAACATAGTTACAACTTATAGTCTGAAATTGCCAATACAATATAAAACAAGCAAGATTACAGTGTTACACAAGGAATCTGATTGATTTCAATCCACACTTGAGTTGCTGCTTCGCCATCAGACTCCGTCCACAGATGGAACTTCCTCAAAAGCACCTCCACATTAACTTACCAATTTTATTTGAGTTACTTTTACTTATTAATAGATACAAAACATCTAGTGACACACAACTTGAAATATAATTGCTTTAAATAGTACATGCCAAGGATAACCTAAACGAGCAAACTCAGGTCCAAAATTCGCGGTTTTTAATAGAGCATGTGCTGTCGGAATGCATGGTACTACCCTTGTAGTCAAGGGTCCACTTCTCGAACGTACAGTCAGTGAAGTCGTAGTAGCCACCATGGATTGAAAGCTTCCCCCTTATCACCCGTTCTTCGATCCATGGATAAGTGAGTAAGTTCAACAAAGACCTATTTATTGATTCCTGGAGATCATATAACAACATGGTGTTGATGATCAACAAAGAAAAGGGAATACAAAAATATATGTTCCCATTTTCAGTTGTGGACCAGGAAATTTATTTTGGATGTCCCAACTTACAATGCTAAAGAAAAATATATTAATGCACACAACTGACGAGTCGATTAATAGCTTAGGTTGAATATCGAAAAAAGAAGTTAAACTATAAAATATGTTCTGATAATTCAATTAATAAAACCATTTAAAAAACTTAAAAGCTTATGTAGGTTCTAAGTGAATCTTGATAAATTTCTACATCAATCTGATAACAATGGAAAGAAAGGTTGCGAAATGAAAAAAATGCCAGCGCTAGTAGAAAAAAAATGAATTGTCAAAGTAGTGTGGACTTTTTTGTTTTATTTAAAGACTATTACAAAATTATTAACTACTATTATAGTTTTTTAAAAATCTGTGGGGATCTTTATGCCCATCCCTGCCCATCAAGCCGTATGAATTATGATATATAACCATTGAAGATCAAAATCCACATAAGTTGTTTTTGACAAAAATCCAATAGGTGTAATTATTAAATTCCTGCAACGTTTCCCCCAAAATTTCCTTTAAACCACAAAGGGAGATATCCCAACAATATAAATTGGCATCTTCCAACAAAAAACACAACCAAATAAAACTAAGAAGCAAAGGCAGCGATAATCAAGATGAATGAAGGAAGCAAAACCTTCTCACAGTGCCTGCATTGCCGATCAAAGTTGAGGTCTGAAGCAGCAGCCTTCGTTTTCAACCTAGCAGGCTTCCCGACAATCACCCAGCTTCTAATGAAGCTACTGGACAGTAAACATGAGGTTATGAGATACAAACTACGCAAAAGGAAAAACATGGATACATGCATATCGGTGAAAGCAAGGCAAATCAACAGAACCTTGAAATTACTTCATCTTGCATACTCATCAATGCTTTAATGCCTCCACAACAGCTGTGACCAATCACTAGTAAGTTTTCAACCTGCAAATATATACAAATACTTGCATATTGTTCAATGTTTTCTAGTCCTACAGACTTAAGGATAAACATTCTTAATTATTTTTTAATGATGTTGCACATAAAGGACAGGTGCTTGCAGCTAAATTACAAACATGCCAATTAAAGTGGTTGCATCATAAAACAGAGAAAATAAATTTCAAACTGGAGCCTTGGGGGGGACCCACTTCACACAGTAAAATTAGTATTGATTTTTTCCACCTGGCTGAGGCTATTTCTGTACTATTGACAACGTCAAGCCTCATGTGACAGTGTGGCTTATTAGCTTTCTGGGTCATTACATCTCAAAAGATGGTTCTTATCAGAAGAACATATCTATTCAATCACTAGATAAGATCTGCAAAATGATGGCTGGAAAAATTCGAGTAGATAGGAACTTACTTCAAGAGAATTAACAGCAAATTCAAGGGCAGCATTTGTTTCTGAAGGTCCATCCTGCATCATATTGTCAATATGTATGAAATCATAATCATATCTTTAAAATTGTTGTCCATGCTTCACAATTTCAAGTGTTATATTCTCAAAAAGGTATAACTAACACACATCATGTGGCGGCACCAAGTTTGCCACATTACGGACCACAAAGGCTTCTCCTGGTTGGAAACCAAGTATGCTCGACGGACAAACTCGCGAATCAGCACAAGCAATCACCATGAACTGTTGTTCAATATGTTAGATTTGAGCTGTGATGTTTGAGGCTTTAAAAAATAGTAAAGAAGTACTAGAATGGAAATACCTTTGGCGCCTGGTCAGCAGCAAGCTTTTGGTAGTGTTCTAAGTTGCTCCTGCAACAATTGGACGATTGTAACACAAATAAGACTCTTAATATCAAACATATTCAGTTCAGAACAAAAAAATTTGCAAAATCCTCACAAATATTTGTCTTTCTTGAAAGACAGAAATCTGTGTTTCAACTCCTTGAAATGATTCGGCTCTTCATTGGTCACTGGTATAATTCTCGGCTTGTTCTCTATGGCATCCTGAGCCAGGCCCGGAGACTCCATTAAGGCCTTCAATCTTACAGTTGGATTTCTTCTACATTGAATGAAGCCATACAAAAAAGAAGAGATTACATTAAAATAAGCCCAATCTATTGTGGCTCACATAATTTAATCAGAATATTGCATGCTTATCTCGTTGGATCAACCTCGAGTGGTGCATGGAAGGCTTTAATCTTTAATCTTATAAAGTAAGTAGGTCCTATAAACCATGAAACAATTTGATTAGAACCTTGCGTTGTAAGAACTATTTTATTTTTTTAATCTCATCGTGGCTTCACGAACCCTGTGCTTTGATGTGCGGCTGGCCTTACAAAGAGTACCTTTTATCTTAATTTGAGGAATACATTCGAAGCAAGTGCAGTGCAACTATGTATAACTTCAACTCCTGTCAGCTCCATAAACTAACTTTGAGGACCCTAAAACAAAGACGATTGACTCGATTTCTAACAAAAAATAATCACATAAAGAATTACATGACACCAAATAGAACACATGGTGCTAGTGGTTGTTTAGACTGGTATGACTGTTGCTTATAAAACTTAATCAACGAAAAAGACAACACATAGTTCTGAATGTTAGGCCTTTTATCAAACATTATTAGTTCAAAAAGCAGTTTTATGAAATGAGAACCGTGGCATATTCTCAGCATATCCAATATTCGTTTCTTCTAGCACTTTTTAACTCGCTCTTGGGGATCATAAGCATCAAAGAACTAACTTCAGAAAGCAGAAGCAGATGGAAGGTTGAGGTCATGAGCAACAAAAATTAACTTCAAAAAGCAGAAACACAGAGAAGATAAAGATTTGAACTGTGGCCGCACTTACTTGAGAGAATCCAAAGATCTCAACTGGGTCTGCTCA
>AYJT01085208.1:0-24310 GCA_001278415.1 Ocimum tenuiflorum | reverse complement strand
GCCCGTGTGTCGGGCCGCTACGGACAGCCCGATGCTCGTGGCGATCACGCCGCCACAAGACCATGTCTCGACGATGATCCGCGCGTTCCATCCCCCCGCCATGGCAGAGATCAGCTCCGCAACGCTAGATTCTTGGAATAGCTCACACTGCATACGTCAAATACCAACAAGTACAAAAATATCAAATCATTGGATAATAAGATCGAAACTAATAATAATAATAATAATAATAATAATAATAGTAGTAGTAATAAATAACATCTTGCCTTTGTTCATACTAACCGATTTTACGGTATCAATGTAAGCTTTCGATGCTATTTCCGGTGACCAAACAAGCTTCATTCTCCCCTTCTTTCTCTCTCTCTCTCCCCAGCTTTTATTTGTTTTCTTGATCTTGAAGTTATGATTTTTCTTTGCCTTGAAATTAAGGTCGAGATGGTGATTGAGGCAAACAAGTTGAAAACTGGGCTTATAAATGAGGAAAAGGGAAAGCAAAATGGAAGAAATGTCATATGTCAAAACCATTGAAAATCATCAATCCAGGCTAATCCAACGTGTGGATTGGCATTGAACTGGTTTCCATGTATTTTACCATTTTTTGTTTCTTTGTTTGTTTATTTATTAATCATATTTATTATTGTTTTTTCCACACTTGTTCAAACCGGAATTAGAATATAGTTTAAGCAATATTTTATGGTGGAATAGTTTGGATTGGGCGTAACCTGACCAGTGCAAGCAACCAAATTACAAGATCACGACTCCACGCGTGAAATTTTAAAATAAAAATTGTTCATTAGTCAAATCTATCCCACACCATACTCGTGGTCAAGAATCCTATTCTCAAATTAATCATTTTGATGTATAAGAAATCTCATTATAATATACTACTATTAATTTGATTTAACTAAAATATGTAAATTTATTTTATTTGTGTAAATACAGCCGTTCATTATTACCTATAAGAACACCTATTGTTTTGCTATTTCTTTTTTTTTTTCTTGTTGTTCAATATGCCATTGGATAAACTACACATGAGAAACAAATCGTTAATAGGGGTATGGTCGAATTGAGCTGAAACAAGTAGTGAGATGCTCAACTTTAGTTCATGAAATTTTTATTGAGTTCAAGCTCGATTAGAATTTTATTTTTTAGAATCGAGCTCGATAAACTCGATTATGGAAACTTGAGTTCGATTTGAGCTCGGCTCGATTCGTCAAAATATTTTTTGAACTTGAGTTCAAGTTTGAGCTCAGGTTCGTCCAGATATTTGCTCTCAATTTGTGTAAACGAACCAAACCGAGTAAAATAGTGAAATGATCGAGCTTGATTAGTGAAAAATATACTAGAATCGAGCTTGACTCGAGATTGAGTCATGTTTGATGATGCATCCTTATTTCTTGTGTCTTGGTTCACTTATAGTATTATAGGAATCTAGATTGTGGAAAAAAAATTCACCACTAATGTAGAACAAATAATAGGCTATAAGCTTGAGCCCGAATTAGCTTAGTGAACCAAATAGATTGAAGCGTGAGTTCATTTCATAAAATTACTGAGCTCGATTCGGACGAACTTTTTTCGAGTTAATATCCGAATAGTTCACGAGTAGCTCTGCTCATCTTAGGTAACCTAGACATCAACAAAATTTCTTAGTATACGATCACGAGATAGTACACTATAATTAAGTTATTCACAAGATGATTCGTTAATCGTTTCGCTAATTCTAATAATACGTACCATATATGTCATTAGTTTTGACATTAACGTGTTTTATTATTAAGTTTATACCAGTATTTTTAAATCACACCACCGTATACATTGCATCTGTTGTATTTCTTGGGATGTAAATTAAAATTGGCATCAATATAACAATAAAATAATAATGGCATTGAGTTGTTGTAATTTGAAGTCAACGTCATAGGTGGGCCAAGCAAATATTTGTTTAATTTTTATTCATCTTAGAATATTTGAAAATTCTATTTCAATTTCTTCATGGGACCATTTCCAATCGGCTAAACTTCAATTTCTTTATGTTGCTTTCAACATCAAAAACCGTATCTGGAATTCACTTATATTTTATTCATAATTAACAATAGCTATGTGCATTAATTTATAATTATAAGCAATCGGGACGCGATTAGGCAAGAACCCCTATAGTGAGTGAAGTATGAATTAAATTACATTCGTTGATCTTCAAAGCGGATGGTGGAGATTAGTACTACGTGATCTTAATTTCGTTATCATTTTTTAAATAATTATAGGCATATTTGGGTATCATGGTCATTTAAAAAAATCTGAAATGCGTGGTTAGAGGATTTTATGGGACGTGATTTTTTGAGTTACCCCATAATCTTCTCATACGAAAATAAATCTTGTGTATATTCTTTTTCCTACAATCTTGGGCAATTCTTTAGTTGAAACTTGGAAGACATTTTATATCATTTCGCCGAAAATTTATGCAAAAAGTGTTAATGAGTCTTGTTGATTTTTTTTGTTTTGAAAATATTAATTGCCGGTAACTTTTTTGTTACTGAAGGTTCTAAGTTTTTTGGATTTTTTTAGGCTGAATAGTAGACACATTTGTGTATTTTGAGGGTATTTCTACATTTTGTTTATGGATATAGTAGGCATCTTGTGGAGTTTGACGAATACATTTAGGTTGTTGTTTGACATTTCGAAAATATGTGTTTCATTCATTTTTGTTGGTTATCGTGGGCATATTTTACATTCTCAAATGACATATTGGCTATCTCATTGGACATTTTACATTCCAAGTAAATAACGATTGTTTTATGAAAAGATATCGTTGAGATAAATTATGTATCTGTATATGATACGTTATGGAGAAATTTACGTGATCATGGGTGATAACCGTCTCAGAATCCAAATTAAAATCAATAATTCTTTTTTTTTAAAAGCCAAAAAAAAAACGTGGGTCTTAGATGAAATTATTTGGACGGTTTAGATTTAGCTCTTAGTTCACTTATCAGGATTAGTTCGCATTCGAACACTGACCGATACCAATATAAATATATATATATATATATATATATTAAAATATTAAAAACTTTTTTATTAATTTATATTAATTTTTAATCATATTTTATAGATAAGCATAAAAAAATAATGTCTTGTAAGTATAAGATATAGAACAAAGAAGTAAAATGTCTTGAACAAAAGTAAATACAAGAAATTTTTAACGCTGGACTCGCTCCCTTTATAAATATTTGTATATGTTGCAAAGGATGACCGTAAAATTTCATAATTTAAGGGAATTTCAATTGCATGGTTTGATGTCATATGATTGTAATTATCAACAGTTTTCCATATTACGTGTAGCATAAGTTTAAGAATTAGAGGAGAAAAAGTAATAAAAAGAAAACGAGTTAAAATGATGGAACTTAGGCCATCTCCAACGCACCTCATTTTCGGACGCCAAATTGCCGTAAAAGAAGCTCCAATCCAAACTTGCGTTTCTTCTGTAGCTGCGCCATTTTTGTTTCTTTTTTGCATTTTTGTGTTTTTTTTTAATTTTCAAAAATTATACATGCTTCTTTTTTGGTTATGTAATATAGCCTTCTAATTTTGAAATCTACAGATCTGAACATGCATTGCATTTTATATTTATTTCATATTTACTTATTGTTTGTATTTTTTTTTTTGGACAATTTTCTATTTTATTCTACATATTGAATAATTAAATAACATCAAATTATAATAGTAAAATTATTTTATTTTATTTGTTGTAGTTTAGTTATTTATTTAAATTTTCCCGTGTTTTGTTTTTTTTTAAAAGATATTTATTTTTTTATCTTATTTAAATTTGCAAATTCTATTTTATATATTTACTTTTATTTATAAATAAGGGTATATTTGGTGAATAACTAAAATTATAACAAGAAAAAATAGGAGCTCATATATAATTTAGCTTGTTGATTAATAATGGGCTCGATGTGTAAATTTGACAAATATAATGGTAGTATTTGAAAAGTATAAAAAATAGTGAGAAAAATTTGGGTTTGAGTTTAGGGTAATGAGTTGGAGATCAATTACTGTATAATTTAACATCACTGTATTTTGTGTTTGAGTTTGGAATAATGGGTTGAAGGTAACCTTAGTTGAGTCATGGAAAAAGTTGAGAATAAGCCCAAAGAACAAAGAAATGCAAATGAGGTCGTCAATCGACCAACTCTCCCACCTATTATTACTAATAGATTTTCTTATTAATAGATATTGAAAATTGTAATAAAAGATAAGCTAAAATTGTAAAACCGCGCAAGCATGGCATGGTACATACCACATGAGTTTTAAGGTTACGTTCGATTTTCATGTATTTTTTTTCCTGAAAAAGTGCACTTCATTTTTCCAAAAAGATGATTTCTTCCAAAATAAATTCAGAATTTATCTCTACCAACCCTCTCCTTAACAAAAAAATGTGCAAACAAACAACTTCTCATAACTATTTTAGGATACTTTACTTTTTTAAAATACAGATCAACCGGAGCCCTGTGATCCGAGAAAAATGAATTTTTGTGGATTTCTACTATAAACACGAGGACATCTTTGCAACAAATTTTAATACAAAAATGAGGATGAATGCAAGACTCTTAGTTCAAGAAAAACTTTCAAGCAATCAAATACAAGATAAACATGAAGATTACAAAACCTCTTATAAGAGTTGTATTCCTAGATATTACAGGACAAAAACTTTCGTTACACGTTTAGGCAGGTCTTGATAGTTCATTTCCATCAACCAAAACTCATACACGCTTTGGATTCTAAATCCAACCCATATTCTCATTGGATTTTAAATTCAAACTCACCTAAATAATTTAGACAGTCTAACCAACGTCCTCATATCATAAATATCTCATATTTTGGTATCCTAAATACTAAAAAGAGAGTTTTTGGACTATGTGAACTCTAAGTAAACGTAAAAAAATTAAACATAAAGAAGCACAAAAATGCTGGATTGCAACATTGTAAATAGGGGTGTAAATTACTGATTCGAAGAATGATGTATCAATCAAATTAATAAATACAATTTGAAAAATATTCGACGAACCGAACCTATCAAATAACTATTCAAGGCAAACCAGACAAACAATATTTCGATAGCTTGATGATTTGAAAATAATCAAACCTAAAGAATATTAAATAAAATTTACAAAAATAACTACGCTCACTTTTTTTTTTTATTATCTCAACCTTATACTTCTTTCATATTTCATATGCTCAAGCTTTTAATGAAATCTAATTTTTTAGGTGCAATACTAAATGTCAATGATATTATTAATTTGGTTAAACATAGAGATCAAAGTTTAATACCAAATATAATAGATCACCAAACAAACTATTGGAAAAACAAAGTAGAAAAACGATAATCTTTATACATTTACATAATGTTATTAATTTTATTAGGCACTGAGTATTGCCGGGAGCTGACAAGTTGCCACGATCGAACCTGCCACTATAAGCTTTTATCTCTACTGAGTTAATTTGATGCAGAGGTGCAACACTAAAAAATATGAAGATAGATAATATATATACTACCATCAATCCAAACGAAACAATCGATCTCATATTATAAACTGTTGGCCGAATTAATTTTATCCGGTTTAGATTTTTTCAAGCCAATCGATTGAAATTTTTATTTCAAACCAGCCAAATTGGACAATTTAGTCCGGAGGAAATAGGGCAAATCATCCTATTGTTTTGCTAATTTGGGAATTTTATTTCACAATTTAAACTCTGCTTGGGTATCCTATCCCTCCGTGAATACTAACGTCAAAATGTTTGTCACGTCACAAATGCCACCGTAGAATTTTTTTCTTCAGGGCAATAAACGATGCCAAAAACATCAGCTGAAGTATTTTTATGTTTTTTGTTTATGTCATAAAAATATCCTGAACGATGTTTTGATGCTATCCAATGCCCTAAAAATAAAAAAGAATTGCGATGCTCACAATCACGTCAGAGCTACGTTGGCATTTAACATGTGACGTGATTAACATTTGATATTGTTATTCATGAAGGACAGAATATGCCGAGTAGGATAATTTACTATAATTTTTTTTCTTTTGATAGTATCTATCCTAATTTTTAAATTATGGGATAATTTAACTTGTCTCCCTTTAGTTTGCTCGGTTTTGGCCAAACTCGATGACCCCGGTCACCAGCCATACCAACCCGACCCGGATTTGACGCGTTGCACTTGTTTCTTGGAAAATTCAACAACCGGGCTACAACAGTCAAACCCACGCAAAACCTGAATATCAACGTCATTATGTTATTTCCTTCTTCCTTTTGCTTCCTTCCAAACAATTCTCTCTTTCTCTCAAATTCACGATCAGAATTTTGGATCAACAACGTCATTTCGAGGCACTGATTTGATTCCTCGGGGAAGTATAACCATAAACTTAGCAGTCATAGATTTTTCGCCATGTCGATGTCCGATTCCGATACTTCGTCGCTGGGGAATGAGTACAAGAATTTTCGCCAAATTACTCGCGATAGTAAGTCAATTTTGCAAACTGTATGTGTTTTTGGAGTCTTTGCTGAAATTAGCTGGTTTGTGCTGCTGATTGGTTTGAGTGCGACGTGTTGTTCGTTCTGCTTTTGAGATTGATATTTGATGAGTGAAAAGCTTGTTTAATTTAGTTTTTGTTCCTCGTGATCGTAGTTTTAGTTTTGGTGTCGTGGCATGTCTATGTTTTTGGGTGTATTTCCAACTTGATTTCAGCTAGTTGTTTTCTTTGGCTTTGGATTAAGTGATTGCAAAATAGTGATCATATTATTTGAGAGGTGAAAACTGATGTTTGGATTAGAAGCATGATAAATGGTTCGGCTAGATTGGAATAATGTTAAACCCTGCGTGGACGTGTCCAGTGTCAATGAATGATGACGCATTTCTAAGACAATACATCACTCATGATAAATGGTTCGGCTAGATTGGAATAATGTTAAACCCTGCGTGGACGTTTCCAGTGTCAATGAATGATGACGCATTTCTAAGACAATACATCACTTGTTATTAATCCCAATCCAGTTCAGTTGAGGCAGAGCGTTAAGGGCTCTGGAGTTACAATCAGCTACTATAAGAACTTATGTGTTGGATTGGCTCCGTGACACTTCGCATGAACACTTTCATGGTGAATCATATTATCTTAGTCAAATTTGAATTTGCTACAATTGTTTCAATAAAATGAGCGAGCATCGTTAACATTTTCTACAGCTGGTCAGCTGTGCTACATCATGGGCAAAATCAGTTTTTCATATTCAGTACACTTGACCATGAACATAACTCGTTAAGCAATGCAGGTTTAGCTTAATTCAAAATGAAATTAATTGAGAGTTTCTATTTAATATATCAGTATCTCCAGTCATTTGAGATCATTACTTTTAGACACGAAGGAAAAAGATTGCAGTACATACATCTTCTTTTGTTGCTTGATATATTCTAGGATACGGATCTCCCATTTATAAGGTAGAGCAGGATTTTCTCCGTAGCACGGTTTAGTATAAGCATATAGCTTGTTTCTTAGGAAATGTGTGGACAGGATGCCACTCACTGGAATATTCTTTACTTAGTTTGGGAATAGGTATAGGTGCTGATGGAACTTGGCCATCCAACTTAGGGAAGAAGATTAATGAATTTTGTGGCTTCTCGTTCACTTGCTCTTCAATGCTTATGGAAAGACGTGATAAGCTAAGAGACTTAACTGATTATTTCAAGCATACAATTGTTATTTGTTTGTTCTTTAAATTATGTATAACTTTTCCTTATTTTCTATTTTTTCTTAGGTCAAGTTGGCCTTTAACATTTTTAGAAACTGCTGGCTATTGAAAAATTCCTTAGTAAAACACTGTTAATAAGATAGGTAACTGTGAACCCCCCTATAAGCCCCCTGTAGTTTTGAATGTTTGTTGATGCCTAAAGAATATCATTAACTTGTGAAAAGCTTCGGAAGCTTCAGTCAGCATCAGTTTCTACTGGTAGAAGCTATACTTTGCTTATAGTTTTCTAGTTCATAATTATACTCCAGCTATCAAAATTTTCTAAATCTGTTTTATCAGTTTCTGATTCCATCTCCTTGATGTTATACATGCTGATGTTGTGGTCTGAGTTCTAGTTTGTTCTATGCACTCCTATATATTTTTCGACCTATGTAAGTTCTTTGCAATTACTAAGTTCTGCTATGCCCATATACAGGGTTACTAAATGAAATGCTCCGGTCAGCCAAAACAGGAGACTCAAAGTCAAGCTGGAAGGTAGGCAAAACTTGCATATGGTTATTTATCTTATATTCAGAAAATCGATGAGATTATAGGCTTGAGCTTGGAGGATTTCTAGATTTTTCTTGAGTCAATTGATTGTCAAGTAATTATACAGAGACAAAGGCTTCAAATTTTTGCCTGAGAAATCACAAGAAGCGGTTCTCAGCTATGAATGTTTGCAAGGCGCAAGCACATCCAACTGATATAAGCTCCATTTCAGGGGATTGTTTGTCCATACTAAACAGTCATTTTTGTGTTGTATGTGGAAAAGAGATAATCGACCTGATCTCTTGGGTGAAAAAGATACAAAAGTATTGGTATCCTGCAATAAACAGTGGACTGTCTTTAAAAAAAATCATAGGCTCAGGAATAGTAAGATCATCCAATCAGAGGCTGCGGTATGGGGCAGAGGATTTCTGCAATCATATTATACATAGGTTCTCAATGTATTTCATTCTCTTTTCAATGGTCAAATATAGAAGCTTTAGTTTTTGTCATTACAGACCTATTTAAAAGTTTTTCCTTTGTATTTTATCTGACCTTTCCTTTTCCTCGCCTGTCTCTCTTCTTTTCCCAAGATCAATGTAAATCTTTTGATATCTTCTTTCCATAGGATCAGCTTATATCTTTTGATCTCTTCGTCACCGAAGATCAATTAAATATTTGAAACTAGTTAAATTCTACTGGCATGAAGGTTCTTTTGCTTGAAATAATTCAGTATCAATCGCCTTAGACGAAACTTTGTTTCTTGAACCTACTTCTCTTGAGATGTGCTGCACAATTGTCATTGACTTATTGAAACGAGGGTATATATATACCAAATATTTATTTACCAAGGACAAGCAAAGTCTTTATTGATATTTCAGAATTTGCTTTCATTATTTTCAGTATTTAGTTGTTTATGAGGTAAAACACTATGTGGTTTTGATTTCCCTATGATCCCATCACATAATTCTGCTTTGTCCCTAATTTACTATAGTTTTTGTTACCTTCCTGTTCTGATTCCTCGACATGTAGGTACTCATTATGGACAAGCTAACAGTTAAAATAATGTCGTATGCATGCAAGATGGCAGATATTACAGATGAAGGAGTTTCATGTAAGAAATAGAAGGCCAGTCCAGAGAAAATTTGTATCTTTCTTCCTTTTAACAACTCTTATATCTTTGATCATGATATTGTTCACATGGTAACATTTCTCTAATGACATTCACTTCTTTGGATGCTTGTAAGTTACTTGCAAATTGTCATTGATATGTATCTCTATATGGTTGTGTTGGACCAATTATTTTTATCTTGATCACTTAATACTAATAATAAAAAATAATAATAAAGCAACTGAACTCTTGAACTTACTTTCACAGTACTTCAATGAATTTAGTGACATTCTTTTCTGTTTAAATGCCTTACTAAATATCTCATGTATCTAAAATCTCTCACAGTTGATTTCATGCCCATTTATTTAGTCTTGCTGTCTTCTTGTTTTGGCATGCCTTTGTGCCATTTTGAAATTAATTTAATTTCCCAACTTTGTTCATTGAATATTTTTTCATAAAAACAACTTGATATGCCTTGTCGTGAAAATGGCCTTGCATGTAATCTTTATGCTTGGACTAATGGAAGTCTTTGTATGTGTGGCAATTTTTGGTTTGTGCATTTTCTTTTTTATTATGAGTCCAAATTATCAAATATAACCTGAACTAATTTTTAACTTTCAAATCTTACTCAAACTATTATTTTGACAAAAAAGTAAAATAATAAAAAACAATACCCAAACTAGCTAACCTTCAAATCTAACCCCACCTATTTTTTTCGGCAATCGGAAATCTGAATGGGCTCGAAAGTGATGACGTAAAATATATGACTGAGCTTCACTTGATGATGTGGAAATACAGAAAAGATTTAAAAAAAATAATTTGAAAAAATAAATAAAAAGAAATTGTAAAACAACCATTTGGCATTTTATATTGAAAAACTAATTAATATTATAATCTCAAAACTTTCCCAAATATGGATTTGAGTGTACGTCAAAACTAATTAAGTTTTGAGATTCTAATAATAGTTAGTTTTGCAATATGAAATGCCAAATGGGTTCTCTTACGAACTTATTTTTTATTTTTTATTAACAAATTAATTTTTTTCCAGGTCATTAATTGAAGCACAGTCATATTCCACGTCATTACTTTCGAACCCAGTCAGATTTCCAATTCGGGGTTAGATTTGAAGGGTTTTAGTTAGTTTGTGTTTTTTTTTTTGGTAAAAAATAATAGTTTGGGTTAAACTTGAAAGTTAAAAATTATTTCAGGTTAGATTTGATAATTTGGCCTTATTATAGAATCAGTGGAAGAATTATGAGAGGGTTAGTCCGCACTCCATATCTAGTTTAATCTGTTTGATTTTTCTTTGGAAAGAAGAAACAAGCATTTGATCAATTCCCAACTATGCAATGCTTTATTTGTAATTTTTTTGGAAAAAGTAACCCAAAAGTGTCTTATGTAAGAGTCTAGTGTTTAAATGATTCACCATGACACAAATGAATTCAGTCATTTTGAGATAGAGGAGTAACAAAGTTTTCTGACCTGCAGTGGTGGAAGATATATTCAAACGAAGACAACCTTTGCCATCCATGGATGCCATATATTTCATCCAGCCAACCAAAGAAAAGTACGGGATTTCATTTTCTTGTCATTGTACTCTGGTTTTGGCAACTTTGAGACAGTAAGGCCATAGGGTTTGAAAATATAACATTGACAGTAATGCAATGAGTTTAGAGCACTGTTTCTGGAAGTTAATGGACACGAGGCAATTCTGTTGACTGTCATAAAAGTTGCTTACATGTATCTACACTCTTTTTATCATTTACTTCTTTCAATTATTGATGTTACGACCGAGTGAACATGAATTAACATATGATTTTATGGCATCTTTCTTGCTTTATAGTGCATGATCTTCATAGCTGAATTATAGAACTGGTGACTAGAAGCCATTTGATGCGCCGCAGAGGCATGATCATTTTCTGTACATTACAGAGAATTTGACCCTCTCTTCCATTTTTTCTTGCTTTTGATCATAATGGATTTTATATGGGCGTTTAAATTGTGAAAGCAAGGGAGTTATGGCTGTGAGGGAGTGAAATTACAATTTATTTGCTTGATGACAATACTGAAATCTAGTTTTGGTAATGTTGAAGATATGGAAGTCACGGCACTTTGGCAGCCTTCTAATTCCACTGGTCTGATTTAGTTTCCCTTCTTGAAGATTGTTGTCAGATAAGACTTCTATAAGATGGATCTTTTTACCATATGATTATATGTTCAAACTAACCCATGTGATAAGTTTTACATATGAAAGCAGGAGAGGTTAGACTACTGAACCTAATCTGGTGTTTTAACAGATATCATGCATCCTCTGTTGGGGAAAACCATAATTAGTGGTTACATAATTGCTTTCCCTTCTCCCGATCCTTAGGTGCTCTCTGGAATCTTGAATCTTTGATGATGAAGTTTATGATTCATTATTAATGCTGCACCTGATAGTGTAGTGCCCTTCGACTTAATTATGTTTTCTAAGTTTGTCTTTTATGCCTATACATATATAATTCTTACAGATGCATTTTATTTCATGTTTCTCATTCTCTATGTTACTCTCATTCTTGGCCTTCCTTCATTTTCTTGATCTGCAGCATTATCATATTCCTTTCTGATATGTCTGGAAGATCGCCACTTTACAGAAAGTAAGTCATGTTTTTCTCCACAAGTTTTGGAAATCCTTTTGACACATTTTCCGAGTATCTGCTGCTACTGCAGCAAAACTGATTGGACTAATATCTCTATTATCAACTTTGTTTTCTGCCACTAGAGCATTTGTCTTCTTCAGCTCACCTGTTTCCCGTGAATTGGTAGCCCAAATAAAGAAAGATGGAAGTGTTTTATCTCGCATTGGTGCCTTAAGAGAGGTTACTTTCTTTTCCCTTCTCTTTTACTTACCTTGTGATGATGCATTTATTGTATTGTTGAGGTAGATCTGGTATTTATTCCAATTTTGGATCTGAAATGTGCAGATGAACTTGGAATATTTCGTCATAGATAGTCAGGTATCAAATCCTTTATGTTTTCACGTTGAAATTTTTCCTAGTGTCTATCATTCCCATAACCCTTTAACCATCCATGAGAAAAAAAAATGTGTTAAAATTAAGTTGAATGGTTTGAAACACACACATGATGTGTAAAATAAAGCATGCTACATTAGGGGGTTACCATTGAGCATCTGTATATTCAATTTACTCATGGAGGTTATACATTTAGATACCTTTTCAGTTTCTGGCACCCTTCTTTTCCTCAACTGATCGTATGTGGCGGGATTTTCTTGGATTTTCTGGGTGGAACAAATTCTTTTTAACAATCAACTATTACGTCAGGGCTTCATAACTGACAATGAGAGAGCCCTTGAAGATCTCTTCGGGGACGAAGAAAGTTCTCGCAGAGGTGATGAATGTTTGAATTTGATGGGAACACGATTAGCTACAGTCTTTGCTTCTTTGAGGGTATTTATCTAAATCCTAAATGTTTGCCCATACCACAAGGAGTTGCAGGGTGAAGACCTTTGTTTTATTGTCTTGTCACAGGAGTTTCCATTTGTTCGCTACCGTGCTGCTAAATCCCTTGATCCTACTACAGTGACTACTTTTCGTGATCTAATTCCCACGAAGCTTGCTGCTGCTGTTTGGAACTGTCTCATGAAATATAAAGCTAACCTTCCTAACTTTCCTCAGTTAGAGACATGCGAGTTGCTTATCTTGGATAGATCAGTAGACCAGGTCTCTGGCCATCTAATTCCTGGCCAATATCTCAAACACTAACTGTTTTATTTTTACATTTATGACGTGCTTATGTTTAATTTTCAGATTGCTCCAATTATACATGAGTGGACATATGATGCCATGTGCCATGATTTACTGAATATGGAAGGGAATAAATACGTCCATGAGGTAATTTCTCTGAGATCACACAGTCTGTTGTTGACATTATGGAAATTCCTCAGTAGTTTAAGTAGTCATATTGGTCAGGTTCCAAGCAAGACAGGTGGTCCTCAAGAAAGGAAGGAGGTTCTTCTGGAAGAGCATGACCCTATATGGTTAGAGCTCCGACATGCACATATAGCTGATGTATGCATGGAGATTTTTATATTCTTAGTGGTTCATTATAAAGAGGTTCAATGCTAAAACTTTAGTTGATCAATTATTTACTTTGTCAGGCTAGTTTGCGGCTACATGAGAAAATGACCAACTTTGTATCTAAAAATAAGGCTGCACAAATTCATGGTTCAAGGTTAGTTATTCATCATCATATCTTTTGGTTGCTTCCTGAACAATTGGTCCTTAGGATCTCCTGTCAACTTTTATTTTGAAGTTCGGTTAAGTCACATAATTCTCCGTTTTTGGGAGATCGATGTTAATCTCTTATTGGTAAGAATTTTAGATATCTTGCTAGTGTATAAGAGAATTCTTACATATATTCGTGCATCGACTATCTGCCACTTGCTTCTATTGTTTTATGGACTATATGGCTGTACTTTGGTCTGTCTCGTTGTTGGTGTGGTGCTGTTGTTATAGTTATTTTTCGTATTCAGTTGATAAATTATGATTTAAGAGTAATCATGATATTTGTTGCACGAGTCTGTGGCCCTACATTTTCATTTTTGTAGTTTTATTTCTTCTATTTCAATTCGAACTTTTAGCATTAGTTAGCTTGTTACGATGTCCTGCAATAATCTGTCCTCAATTTTTATTTAACATAGTATTTTTGAGCGTTCATCACGTTACCAATTAATGTAGTATTTTTGAGCGTTCATCACGTTACCAATTAATGTCTTATCAAACTTTAGCAGCACATAGTGCTGCTTTGAGACTTTGACACTGTCCAGGAATAAATAAAGGAAATGTGATTTATTCATTTGGAACCAGGAGGTCTGAATTAACTACCATGGTGCCTAATTTCATGGACTACAAGTTCAATTTTTTTCAACATAAATTTGCTATATTTTTTTATTTATTTTTTATTCAGGCTACATCTAAATGTATATTTTTTTCCAAAAAATATCTAGGTGCATACTTGAAACTAATTTTCTTGTTTCAAAATTTCCTGCTTCTGTTGTTTGCAATATTGATACTGTAAAACTTATATCTTCTGGTATCATTCATCTTTTATGAAGAACTGGCAGTGAATTATCAACCCGGGACTTGCAAAAGATGGTTCAAGCATTGCCTCAATATAGCGAACAAATTGAAAAGCTCTCTCTCCATGTTGATGTGAGTCTCATGTATTCCTGGCTGGAACTTCTATTTATGATTTACCTGAGCATGCTGTGGCATGAAATGCATTTCACTAATTTGCTGATTCGTTATCTGCTAAGAGATAATCTTGAAATAGTTATGCTGTGTCTATCATTGTGTTCTTTCTTTGTCACTCAAATCAATATCTAAATATGACTTTTGCAGAAAGTGCTGCTTATGCTTACTTTACAAGCTAAACGGCATATATTAGCCCATTTTGATTGCATCCTGATTAAAAAAGAAAAATCATTCTGATCATGTTCCTGAAGAAGCGAATAAGTTGAGATAAACCTCAAGTTAAGATATCATATAGCATTATAATTCCAACTATACCTCTGAGTACTCTCTTTATCGATAGTTATCCATATAATTCCAACCCTCAGAACATCATAAAATCTAAAACTAATCTCTACATATATAGGGTAAATGATAACTACTAATTCTAAAAGATAAAGATAATACTATAAATAATCAAATGTAATCCTAATCCATCTCTAACAATGATTAAGTACTTAATCTCACCACTTACGTACAAACTCCTGACATATCTAACCAAAATCATCATCGGTCACGTACAAACTCTTAATGCACTCAAATCTAAGCAACTTCGAATTTAAAGTAGAGATCAAAGTATACCTTTGAGAAAGTTCATCAACCACACATCTCCTTACCTTTCTTGTACTTGATCACATATGGAAATGTTTCAATCAAATTCATCCACCTCGCATGCCTTTTATTCAACTTATGCTGGCGCTTAAAGTGCTGAAACAACTCATGATCAGTGTGAATGATGAACTCCTTAGCCCACCAAATAGTGTTTCCATGTTTTGAAGGCTCGGACCATTGACTACAACTCTTTGTCATACGTGTGATAACTCACGATTGCTCCATTGAGCTTCTTACTGAAATATGCCACAGGTCGCCCCTCTTGCCTAAAAAGTTCACCAATACGAGCACCGGAAGCATCACATTCAATCTCAAAAGACTTAGAAAAGTTATGGAGAGACAGTACTAGGGAATGGGTCAATTTGTACTTCAACAGCTGGAACAGCTTTTCCCACTCTTCTGTCCATCAAAACTCTACATTTTTCTTGATAACTTTTGTCAATGATGCCGCTATGCTACTGAAATGTGGCACAGACCTCCTATAAAAGCTATCAAGTCCAGGAAAGCTCCTAACATCCCCAATGCTCTTAGGAGTCGACCACTCTTGGATAGCTCGTATCTTCTCTTCCACAACTTGTACACCTTGTGCACTAACAACAGAATCAACAAACACGAGCTTGTCCGTACAAAAGACACATTTCTTGAATTTAGCAAACAATCAATCTTTTTGGAGCACATCCAAAGCAGATCTGAAATGCTCAACATGCTCATTGGGACTCTTGCCATATACTAATTTGCGAATAAAAGCACGCAAAACATGATTCATAAAATGCATAAACATGTTAGGTGCATTAGTCAGACTAAAAGGCATAACTAACCATTCACAATGAAGTTTTGTTTTAAAAGCAGTTTCCAGTCATCCTCTTTCTAATCCTAATTTGATGATATTGAGACGATCCTTATTAAAATGAAAACAAAATTCAATTGATTGATACATAACATACACTTATACTTACCAATATCATTCTCAAGTCAATTTTATAAAACATGAAAGAGCCATGCAATTCATCAAGCATATCCTCTAGATGAGGGATCGGATGTCTACACTCTTATTGATAACTCAACAGTCATAGCACATCTTCATCGTTGAGTCCTGCAGTCTACAACACTTCAATCTGCCTCCGACTCTTTTGTTTCCTCCAGGCTAGTTTGGTAGGCTAACCTACTTGGAGGCGTCGCTCTAGACGCAAAATTAATGTGACATTTAATATCTCGAATTGGTGGTAAATGGACAAGTATATCATTGGGAAAGACATAACCAAAATCCTGCAAAAGAGAAGCTATAGGAGGAGGTAAAGAATAAAGATTGTTAGTAAAAATCAAATTCTCCTTGTACATGGTACAATGAACAGTCTCTTCTCATTATTGCCACTTCAGATCACTAGCCTTTGCAAGTAAAGACTTCTGGACTACGCCCTTCTCCTTATTCTCCAACTTTTGTTCGACTGGTTTCTCCTTGTTCACCATTTTACTCCTTCTGCAGCAAAACTTGATCTTCATACACTTGTCTTAGAGTAAAAGGAATAAGCGATACCTTCTTTTGCTTGTACTTGAAGGAGTAATTGTTTGCGAAGCCGTCATGCACTACTCATGCTTCACTCGTGCGTCGAATAGCCACGGATGTCCCAACAAAATGTGACTTGCTTGCATTGGCATGACATCACACAAATACCTCATCTTCAAACTTCCCAATGTGAAGCAAAACCTTTTCTTGTTTTGATACTTTGACTACTTCAGTATTGTTCAACCACTGTAGCTGGTATGGCTTGGGATGCTTGCACAGTGATAGACCTAATTTTTCCTCCATGGTCCAATTGGCCACATTTGCTCAACTACCTCCATCGATGATCATGTTGCACACCTTATCCTTAACATGGCATCTCACGAAATATGTGCTCCTGCTGATCAGCATCGTCAACTTGGTTCTAGAACTCTTAACACTCTCAGAGCCATGAATTGAGTGCAACAGGTGCCATCATCTCTTCCCCATCAGACTCCTCCAAGGCTGGCATCTTAAGAATAGTTCCTTCGTCCTCATCCTTGGTTTCTACGTCGCCGTTGTCTTGAATCACCATCACACGATTCAGACGTTCACCGTGTGTCCAAAATTAAAGAATTTTCGATCACAATTTCGAGTGTCAACAGCTTCCCTTGACTTGCCAAATTGGTCTTAGACTTTACAGACGACAACTTCTCTCCCTTTGATGGTTCCTTCTTCCATGGATTCCCTTTTGAAGAGAAACCACTTGTAGTTTGAGGTTGTCGACAATCGTTCTTGTTTAGCCTTTTATTACTACCACTACCCCTCCTCTTGAGTTGGTTCTCTATCTTGGTGGCCATGTGGATCAAGTCATCCAACTCTATGTTGTGCTGTAGCTCTACTACATTCCCCATTCAGTCTTGCCAAAAATCTTGCCATCATCGCCTCTCTATCTTCCACTACGTTAGCTTGAATCATGGTCACTTCCATCTCCTTGATGTAGTCATCCTTACTCCTAGTTCCTTGACTTTGCAACGTATTGTACAGCTCTCGGTAGTAATGATTTGGCAAAAATCGCCTCATCACCTCATTCATCTCTTCTCATGTCTTCCTTTATTTCTTCTTATGTTTGGACAGGCTGCCCCCTATTCTTTTGTGGCTAGTCAACAACTAATCCCACTTGACGAGAGCATAATTAGTGAACTCCATGGCTGCCAACTTCACTTTCTTGAGCTCGGAATAGTTGTGACATTCGAACATGAGCTCATCTTACTCTCCCACTCTAGATATAGCTCGGTTTCGTTTTTTTTTTTCTTGAAAGGAAGGAATTTTCATTTTGATGTTGCCCAAGTTAGTATCTTTTTTATTTCTTCCCCTTGGTCTCCTTTCATCTACCTCCGAGAACTCATCTTCAACGTAGTCCTCTATATGCTCATATTAGAGAGGATTTCATTGGATGTTCGCACCTTTGCCCATTTGTCCTCCTCTTTCTCCTTCAGATTCTCGCCCCTTTGTGATTCCTCCACTACATCAAGCCGCTGATGCACCTCCTCCAATCCAATCCTCATTAGCTTTCCCGATTTGGCCTTTAATGCTTCCGTGAGGAATTTTGCCGGAGTCTGGAAGTTTATTACCCAAACTTTCCATATCATCACTTTTAGACATATCTACAAAGAAAAGGTTGGAAATGAAGTAAAGAATATCAAGAACCTCTCGTGTATCACTGACAGATGGAACACTTGCACCTGTATATCACTCAACAATTAGCTTTTTTAATACCATTTAATAATCCCACTCTCTTGCCTTTTTCCACTTTAGTTCTCACTTTAGAATCCTCAAATCTTCTCAATCCACTCAATACCAACCAATCAACTGGTAGGAATGGAACACAAATTTCCAAGAAAGAATATACACAAAGTATTTCAAGACGATCTATACGACTCAAGGAACCAGAAAACACAAGAAAAACTAACTGAAGTTTTGAGGAAAATTTCCCGCCAAATTTGCCCAAATTTTAGTAGCAGCGAAAATTCCATCTTTTTATTTATTCATTTGTTTATTTTGTCTTGTCTTTTCTAGCCGACGGGTAGCACTACTTCACGGGACAAAAGAACATAACTCTATGACACCCCAGATAGAATTTGGCCTATTTATACCAAACAGAAAGGCCTACACGAATTCTTGAGTTCTTAATAAGGCGGGAAATTTGTTGAATCGAGAAGATCTACCCAAATCAAGAAAGATTTACTTTTTTTTCCTAGGATATGATGAATATGACATGAAAACACAACGACGAGAATACGATGACCCAAATAAAATAAAATGATACAACTAAAGAAGCTGATGCGGGGAAGGATACAAAACATGAACTTTGGCTCTGGTGCCAATTGATACGATTCCTACCGACCACTTAAACTCATAGTAGTCCCAACACCTTTGAGCGCAACACAAATGAAATAAATAAAAATACATCAGAAGAAGTACCTCAAACAATGTATGCCCATATTATTCCAACCTAAATAATATAATAAAATCGAACACTTACATCTACTACATATAAAGAGTAAAAGATAACTACTAATTCTAAAAGATAACGGTAATGTGATAGAACGGAAACATAATCATGCCTCTATCATAATGCTATTAAATAATCACATCGACTAAAAGTCTGTTAGTGGATACATTAAACAGAAAGATGTCTTTTATTACCTGAGACATCATCAATCTCAAAAGTTAAGACTATGATCATTTATATTAGTATTTAAATTTGCACCGGTCTCTGGGTCTTTTAGCTAAGTCATGGTAAGCTTAAGCTTGGTGTTATCTCAAATCTGAAAATAGTAAACTAGTCCTGGGTTGATTAGTTTCTTATGTCTTTTCTCCAGATTGCAGGAAAAATTAACAAAATCATTAAGGAGTCCGGGCTTAAAGAAGTTGGTCAACTAGAGCAGGATCTTGTTTTTGGAGATGCGGGAACTAAAGAACTTATTAATTTTCTTCGAGTGCAAGAGGTGACTTGTACTTATTAATTTGTTCAACATGTGTGAAAGCCTGTTTGTTGTTGACAGGAGGTAATTTATAATACCATTGGTGGCAGGATATATCGCGGGAAAATAAATTGCGATTATTGATGATTTATGCTGCCATATATCCTGAGAAGTTTGAGGATGGCAAAATCTCAAAACTGATGGAGGTTCGTGCTAATATTTAATTATTTTACGATCTAGAAGTCATGCATTGCTTCCCATGACTTTGCAGGTGTAAACTTTACATTCTTGTATATTTAACTGCAGCTAAATGGAACTACAGATCCAATGGTCAGTGATATAATCTGGCACTATTATGGGGAAACTTTATTTTGTCATTTTGGATAATGAAATGTTTTCACCACTTTTATTAGAGTATGCTTCTTTAAGTCCTTACCAAAATTTACTTATCAACTCACCCAAGCCTTCCCCCAACTCAGTCACCCATCCCCAACTTGCTCCTTGTGTAAACATCCCACAGCCAGCACCTTTCTTGTTAACACCCTTAACGTTTTGCAAAAACTTGTGCCCTCTCCTCATGCAAGTCCTTCTTACCCCAACTGAATCATGTCGCATCATGCACAACCCATTGCAGAATTCCTTGGTAATGGAAAAACCCTTCATATAATATATTTTTTTCATTTCTGAATTTCATTCATCAATGAAAATATCACTTGCACCATAAGGATTACAAGTACTATGGGCTTATGTGTACATGATAGGAATTACACATTTCATGGTTTCATTTTTACACAATAAATAGGTATCACATTCTTGTTATGTTGATCTTTACATTAGAAAGATCTCGTGTTCTGCTTAAACATGCATTTTGACATGAGAGAAGTCTGGTGGAAAGATGAGGCATTTTTGTGTCAACAGAATTGTTTCGAATCATGTTTTTATGTCTATCATTAAGAGTAGGGGATGGATGAACGAATACAGTGTGGCTGCACAGAAGAATAAGAGGATAAAAGGGCCATGGCTTCTGATGTAAAAGTAATGGCTAATAAATATATATATTTTTTATTGGAAGAAGTGAAACAGGGATAAAAATTAATTATTGGTGTTTTTCAACAAGAGTTGCACTTTAAGCCTAACGGGGCTAAGAGGTTTACCTTCCTTATGTGGATGACTAAAAGAAGCATATCGCTATCCCATTTGACCAATAAAATATCAATTTCCGTTACTCTTACTGCAGTGCAATCTTGAAACATAATATACCTTCCATAATTTTGTGACAAGTTTGGGTCCGGGAATCATGATACAACCCTAGAATCTACCAGTTCCTCAAAGATGATTTTGACCATCTCTGTCACCATCCCGTTCTCGATTTATAATTGGTCTTGAAGAAATCCATACCATCATATATACCTGAATTTTCATCCACCATGTTTCAACTCGTTCACAAAAATTAAGGTGGAGAGCCTTTTCAACTCCTCCCTCTAGACCAAGGCCCATACATATGCCTGGACATGATAACTTTGTATATATGAAATGCATTTCTTTAGTTGTTCAGATTCTTGCTGCTCGTTTGTTATTCTTTACTAATTTTCTTTAAGTCTGAATGCCTTTCCTGGTTTGTCGTTCGGTTCTAGCAGCTGCTTCTTTGTAGACGTATGGCAAACTAATATCTTAATGCAAAAAAAATGCAGCTGGCTAGACTACCACCAGATGATGCAACTGCTGTTTATAATATGAGATTTCTGGAGCCATCATCAGATTCTAAAAAGAGCTCAATTGTACCATTTTCTCTTAAGTTTGACGTTCACAAGGTAGCTGATATACATGATTGTGTGATTATAGTAACTATGCATCTGATATAGCATAGTTGATCTTCATGTTTTACTTGTTTGCAGAAGAAACACGCAGCTCGAAAAGACAGACCTGGTGAAGAAACGACATGGCAATTATCACGCTTTTACCCTATTATAGAGGTTAACTGTAAATTTAGTGACTTTTGAAGTTGAGCATCTGAATGAAACTTACTTTGGATAGCAATACAGTTAGAGCCGAAATGAAAGCACAAATTTTATCTATGTAAATAATGTCACAAACTAGAAGTAGGACCAATTACTAAAAGATTACTTTATTTAAGTGTGTGTGGGAATCTGACTTGGTTGAGAGAAATATGTAGAAATACTGCCTCTGTTAACTGAAAGACCAAAGTTCTCGGAATTGTGCTCTAATACATGGTGAATAACTGTTTAACACTGTAAATTATGATAATGCTTTATTGGAACTAAAAAGAAGTCATATTTTCTATTCTGTCTGCTGTGTTTTGAGCATTCTATTATATAATGGACCAGGATTCGTTCTGCCTTAATGGTTTACTTCTTTTTTCCCATTTACTGCTGTTAAACGAGCTTAAGAAACTCATCAAGTTGTAGAAGCCTGCTTTCTGGACTAGACTTAAAATGCACTTGTTTGTGAATAATGTGTTGATTTGATGCTGACTTGCCATACTGGCCATGAGATGGTCGATGTCTTTTATCTGTATAAGAAGATTAAAGGTTCTGCTAAGGTTGATCACATTGTAGTTGCTAATTTATCCAGTGTGAAGTTTCAATTTGAGATTAATTTTTAATATGCTTTGTGAGGTGTCTCATGAACAAAACTAGTGGTGATACAAATCCAAAATACCATGTTAACCCTAATGTGAATATAATGTCTGCCTAACTGGTCATTGTTTCTTTGCAGGAGCTTGTTGAAAAACTTAATACTAACGAACTATCTAGAAATGATTATCCATGTATGAATGGACCTAGTCCAATTATTCATGGATCTTCTCAAGCTGAAGCTGCAAGGTCTGGTAGCATCCCAACTCCTCATTCAATGAGATCAAGACGAACAGCAACATGGGCTCGTCCTCGAGCCTCTGATGATGGGTATTCCAGGTATCTACAGAGTCTTTTGTTATTTGAGTCACAATTTCTTTCTCCTGGTTCTACATGGATGTACAACCTTACAAAGGTGACGAATACCACTTGTCCACAAGGCTTGTGGCATCTATCCTGTTTCTTATTAACTTGAAATCCAGTTTTGTCCTGGACCGCCATAAATAAAGTCTTAATACTGTCATATTTGGGTTAAATTTAACGTGCTTGTGCATTCTGTCTCTCAAAAAGTAATCTTTCTCGTGTTCTTTATCTGATGCTTGCTCATGATGTTATCTTGAAAATGTACTGTATCTTCATTTATTTGTTTTCTTGTAGTGATTCAATTTTAAGGCACGCCTCTAGTGATTTCAAGAAGACTGGTCAGCGGATTTTTGTGTTTATTGTTGGTGGGGCAACACGTTCTGAGGTAATATTTAAGAAGCCCCCCACTCCATCCCTTTATTGTTTCTGAAATTTCCTTCTTTGCAGTTACGAGTTTGTCATAAATTATCAGCAAAGTTGCAACGAGAAATTGTTCTAGGATCTTCCAGTATCCATGATCCACCAGAATTTATTACGGTATACAAAATGCTTTTCTTTTCATTTCCTTCATGTAAATTTATTGCATTCAACCTTAGGTGCCATTAACTGTGAGGCAATGAAATGACTCTTATATCTGTTGCTTGATCCAGATTAATCATTTAGAGTGGCTTTGCTTTGTTTGTAAGATTGAATATTATCTGTTAGTAGAAGAATGAGCCCACGGTTTGCAGGTGTACTGAATTGACAACATAAGCTGCCTAGAGATGCATCACATAGTATGCTAATATGCCAGGAGATTGTCTAATTACTTGTGAAATGAATTTGTGTTCACTATTTACTTTGGTTTAAGATCTGTTGAAATTATTGCAACTCCACCCATTAGAGACCTAATGGAAGAAAGCATGATATTGTAGTTTCTGTCTGGGGGCTATCAAATTCATTTAATTCAAATCCTCTCATAATAACTACATACTGTAGACTTCGAGCATAATTAAGCCCCAAGACTTGTAGGTGAAGTACAAAATGTTAAGATAGACAAATACACAATAATGAGAGATTAAGAATGATATATATCTAGTGTGTGTGCGTCTGTGTAATTGTATATCTGTTTAACTAGTTTTATGCCCGTGTGTTGCGCGTCCAACGTGATTATTCATTCTAAGATATGATAAATAAAATTATACTTTTAAGTTATCAATGAAAAATGCATTTAAATTTTGTCCATCAATATTATCAACATAATTAGTATACATAAATCTAATTAGTAAAGTAACATAAATAGAAAGTAAAAATTAGCTCAATTTAAATAATAAAAATAAAAAATATGTTTATATTTGTTTCAAATAAATTATTACAAAAATAAATTTAAAAGAAAAAATAAAATTCATGAAAATATAATGCCTTTAGAGGAAAATGACGCATAGTAATTTTATTGAACTATATTTTATTAGTTATTGTACAAATATATCTACTACTATATTAAAGCAGAATAGTTATCAAAATTATATCTTTGTCATTTTCCATCTACATCTTTGTCATTTTTCCTCTGTAAAACATCACATCATCAAAAATATTTCCTTTTCTTTTCTTTTATTTACTATTTATTTAGATTATAA
>AYJT01085202.1:0-18395 GCA_001278415.1 Ocimum tenuiflorum | reverse complement strand
ACCGAAGTGGCCATTTTTTTCCACACAGACGATTTCTTGGATGTTTCGGTCCACTAGATCGATTTTTTGGTTAAAAATTTCTTTTTCCCAAGAAATGAACATACGAATTAGCCAATGAATACAATTTTTTACTAGTGAATTAAATTTGTCGATCCCTAACACATAAAAATGGGAATTTACGGCACCCTTTGAATCTCTTGTTACATAATGGTGTTACATTGTATCTTGAATTGAATTCTAGTTTAACGCTAGTTAGTCTCTTGTGCTAAAAAAATATATATATAGCTAGTAGGCAAAAATAGGAAAAATATATAGCTAGTAGGCTTGACATCCCAGATTTTTTCTGTGATAGCATGATTTCCAACTGACCAACTATATTCAGTCTATAAAGTTCGAATATATATAACATAACATAACATAAAAGAGATTTTTTATCATCGAAAAAATGCGACAATTAAAGATAGTGTTATTGTTGCAACAGTTAAGAAGTAGAATCTAATTTATAAAATTGGATTAAAGTCGTGCCTTATATAGCAATCACCCCTTAAAAATATTTTAGTCTTTTTAGTACCAAAATTTATTAGAATTCAACTTTTATGAAGCGGTTAGTTTTATTTCATTTTCATTTCTTAAAAATAGCAAAAATCCAATTTCCATTTAGGCATGTAACCGTCATCATTGAAAGGCTCGCACTACCTAATTAGCGAACCAACCTACTACAATAATTTTAGTAATTAACGTGAAACTAAAACTCATCTTCTCAGAGGCTTATGACTGTTCAATAATTTCACATCTTCTCAAGCTTTTCGACTAATTAAAGTACGATGATGTCTGTGTTGAAAGCAATTGCAGTACTTGTGATAATCTTTACCACCGTTACCGCAACACATGCCAGAAATATCCCAGGTTAATCTCATCCCCACTGAATAAATTTGATCTTTTAAAATTATTTTCTAAGCAAGCAAACAACTTTTTTTCTTCTTCTTAAAGTTATAGTTATGCATGGTTCATTATGAAAAATATTTTCCTTATAGTTGTCAATTTTGCAGATCATGTCCTGACTATCATCAATGGAGAAAATGTGATCAGCTACATGTTTATCGTCATTATTATTAGAAACTGCTCCCAAAGAAGGGTAAATGGATCAAACAATGGTTTTCGACCATCTAAATCGCCACCTCCACCACCTAAGTCACCTTCGGGACCCGTTCCCGTTTGCAATCTTTGAAATGCCTTCCTTCAAGATATTGCCCAAAAAGTTAGAATGAAGGACATTTCACTAGTTTTTCCCTTTTTTTATAATTTAGAATACAATGTTATTATTGAATTCTACTTTAGATGTTCCAGTTAAAACTCGAACATGTGACTTATTAAACACATGTAAGACGCTTTAATCACTTGCCCTTTTTTTCACTTTTATCATCAAGTTATGTTGCAATTTGTTTGTGAATATATGTAGTACTTTTTTCTATTATTATTCTATGTTGTTAGTTGAGATGAATGATTCAACGTGTATCGTTGGTCAATTCTACGATGCATTTTGTCCTTTTACTACAAGACCAACAGTGGTCTAAATCTTTGAGAGTATATATATTTAATTCTTGTTAATTATCGTAATCAACAATACCTGCCCTGCATTTTTAAATGATATAACCACAAAAGTGACTAAACACGGTGGTCTCATTATTGTATATATAAAGACCCTTATAGTTTACGACCTTTTGCCTCCCACTGTAAAAAGAAAAATTGGAAAAGTAAAGAATTCTTCGAAAGAATACGATGTCTGCTTCGAAGGTTATAATTCTTGCAACAATTCTGGCAACTGTAGCTGGAATTCAGGCCAGAAATATCCCAGGTAATGAACAACAAACATAGACTTAATTTGTATTCATTTCCTCTCTCTCTCTCACAAACACAGTGGATGTGTGAAACATGACATTAGTTAATTTCAGCTTGTGATTGTGCAGATCATGATAACCTGCTGGGTTTCAAAGGAGCATCATTTGCAATTACATACAAATTCGATAGGGACTTTAAGTTGTCACACTGTTCCAATTCCATGCCACGTTGGCTTATCGGGATTTGTCATTACATGCCACGTGTACAATATGATAGAAGCTCAAGCTCGACTAATTTTGGGAAAGACCCCGTAGCAGCCCCTCCGCCTCCGCAGTCGTCCACTGGACCTATTCAAATCTCATACAGAAACCTCCATGTCCAGGAAATCGGTTCTTCTGCATAAATCTGAAAAAATTAACTAAAAACTAGCTCTTATAAAGTTTTTTAAGTTTATGGAATAAGTGGCATAGGTCAGTGATGGTTTTCAATTTCATGTTAGATTTAGTATTTATAAATATGTTTATGTTTATTTCTATCTGTATAGGAGGCCGCATGTGTACAATTAGTGGAATAAAATATGAAACTAAGGATTTTAAACACATATACTTGTGAATACCATATATGATTTGCAAGAGCGCATAGATAGTCCGTAATCATGAATTATTTCGTACCATTCTAAGAAATGGAAATGTAGCAACACATTTCATATGATTTTAATCTTCTGCTTCATTCTCTACTCCATTAATACATATTTAATTAGTTTCGCAGCTTAAATTAAAGCTGAACAAATATCAGTACAATAATTGAAAGAAATGGCCGGATTTTTAACATAAAATTTTGCCAAAGAAAAAAAAAAACCATCAGTCACCAGATGTTACAGAATCGACTACCGTCATGTTGGACTTATAGTAAGTCGGGTTTTAAGGTTTATTATCGAATACTTTAATTTTAATGAACTTAATCAAATTTTAGTTAAAGTTCAACCAGCTTTCTAAAATTTAGATCTAAATATCAATTTTGGACCATACATCTACCCGTTCCCATGTGTGGGCGTGTGTTTAAATAATAATCTTCTTCTTGTGTTGACAAGATCGATCTTAAAATCCTAAGGCTAATAAAGTGATACGTATCATTTTGATAAGAATTAATTAACTAGTATAATGTGGAAAACTGTATAATATCGATATCTTTATTTCTTGTATGCTGCTTGCAACTGAAATGACCTAATGTTTCATCCAGACCAAACCGAAAGATGGTTGTTAGTTTCACATAAAACTTGAGATGATTCGTTATAGATCTACTTTGTATGAATAGATTTTTCTTTAGCCTGCCAATCCAAATAAAACATATATTTTCTCTTAATCAAAGTTGTATATCATTCATGTCCCTTATACTATCTATTTCTAGCCTATGAAGTTGCATATCTATAATAAGAATTGGAATATGCTACAATTAGTAATTTGATAGAAAGAAATGTCGGTTGTGATTCGTTTCTGCACAGGAAGTAACAAACATTATCTAAATGAATAGTAAACTGCATGCAAGATACAAGATATAACAAATCCCATAACACAGAAACCATGGTTTAAAACTCTTGCCAAACTTGTCGAGAAGGTATGTTTTTAAGGTAAAGATACGAATACAGATGTAGCAACAAGAGAATGCAGAGCGAGTGTTTTCAGACAATAATAACTACCATGAACCCTCAGCACCAACGGTGGGATTTTTGAAAGCAGAGAAATCCCAATATGTCTTCAATGAGTAAGGCTGAGAGATTGTGAAACCCTCCTCTGTGATCTTAGCAATCTGGAAATAAACATCGATCGTTAGGGATAAAAGTCTAGTCCAGTTTTTGTGGCTTAAGGAAAGAGCGATTCAGCGCAGACCCTAGAATTAACATGTACTTGAAAAAAAAAATGCAATTCTCAAGGATGCATGTGCATCTCAACAATTCGCCATCATGAGCTGGTAGTCCTCATAAAAATCAACAATTTAAACCTCTATATTCAGATTCACATCAACAAATTACGTCCCCTGCTTATTTTGAGCATTCCCACCTTCTACAATTCTATTCAGAATCATTTCCAATTATTAAATATCGATTTTTACTAGCAAACATTATTCTTGGTAAGGCAAAGCCAGATTTTCTTTTAGGGTTCATGTTGAGAATTTAGGGGAAAAGATCTATTTATATTAGTGGGAACATATTTTAGAGTTCTGGATGGTGCAGGCAAAATATTAGATATCAAAAATCAAGTTTGTAGTCAAATGTAGCCTTGGAATACTTGTTTTTAAGTTCTATAAACAAAAAATCCTAGACATGGGTATTCTTATAAAGCAAGCCTTTAGTTTGCTTTCTTGTAGTAATCAAGCATCTCATGCTATTATGTATAGACTTCTGTAGTTTCCAAGGTCTTTGTAAAGACAAGCAAGTAAATGGACTATCACTGGTTAGTACAAAAATCAGTTGCGAACACCATGTCATCAACCATTTTAGCCAAAGAGAAACTAACATGCATGGAGGAGATACATATAGATTTATAGGCCTTCAAACCAACCAATATTGACATACCAGAGCCCAGCACTCTGGCTGAGCAAAAAGGTCAAGAAATACTAGTACTTAGGAATGGCTTTTCTAATTCAAAGAAAACAACATGCAAGATGATGATTCAGGAAATCAAAATGAGAACAATTTGTGAATCAATAACAGCAGTTATCAAACCTTTAAGACCCCAAAGAGAACAAAGAGAATGCAGACATACAAGAATCCAGCACCAGTCAGCTGGCTGAGCAAAAAGGTTGAGGAATACTAATGGAATGATGATGGTTCGTGAAATCAAATCAATAAGCACATATAGAAACTAAGAGCAAGTTAAGCCTAAAGCAACAAACAGAGTGTACCCAAGTCAAATTATGAAACATACCTGAAGTTTGTTAACAGCTGATCTATCACGGTAGAGAAGCACGCGCATGCATTTCTCCAGTAATTTTACACCCTCTTCATAAGTCAAGTTCTCATGCCATTCATCACGGAGAATCGGCCGAGCCAGGTGATTCCCAAATCCAGTTGCCACATGGTCATCCTCATAATGTACGCCAATCATGCTAACCTGAGATTATATCAACAGGAAAGTAAATTATTGGCTATAACTAAAGCTCCGAAAGAAATGATAGAGAACTTAGAAATAATACATACTGTTCCAAGATACTTCTTTCCATTTTTTACACCACCAAGTACAAGTGAATTCCATAGTGGATTGAACTTATTGCGGCGATTATACATCACCCTTGTCAGATAGTTGTGCACCTCTTTAGGGCCCAAAGAATTTCCATCATCCCACATGTTATCATGTAAGCTACACATAAAAGGATGCCAACAAAAAATCATGAGTAAAGCAGTATGGACAACACGAAAGAGTCCAAAAGAACATATCTAGTTAGAGATGCCTTACATAAGTTCATCAAGATATCGCATGATTTCCTGAAAATCACTTATCTCTCCGCTAGCACCAATAACAGAGTGTTTCCCCACTGGTTTTAGTCGCTCCACAGACTTGTAACGGAGGGTAGACCCATATGAACCTATCAAATAAGATCATCATAAAAAAGTACTGTATGTCTAAGCATCTATGAATAGCAACTAACATGTACTACTGAACCAAAAGAAAAAATAACACAAGCATACCATCACAAGCAATCAAGATAAGCATCATTTTTTGAAACAGACACTGGGGCCACTGGGCTAGGATTACAACAAACGAGATCAAGTATAACACCTTCATAATGTTCACTTTCTAGCATATCTTAACTCACTAACTATAAAGACATCACATGTATGCACAAAAGAGCCAGCTCACTCATACAAACAAACGCGGGGGTATGCTCACATCACTCGGCTTAACATGATTTTTCTCCAACAAATAAATGATCCTACATGAAATAACAAAAATAAAACCGAGGTATTCGCATTTCAGAATCTAACCTCCCATATCAGCAGCAAAGAGAATTCCATCTTTGTACTTGATCCCGATCACTGAGGTCCCGGTGACATATGGATAGCTGCACCAAAAGATCTCTTCATTACATACCTCATTTCATCCAGCAATTCACACCATAACATATAAAAAAGCAAAAACGGCTCAAATAATGTTAACCCCACGAATATCATCGAAGAGTGAACAAACGAAAATTTTATTTTTGCTGCGGCAACATATCGAGTTTGCTATCAAATTCAACATCGGGTCAGCCAAAACCCTAGCTTCGATAATGCCTCGGAATATATTAAATATCAGATATTCACAAGCAATTTAGCCACGAGAAACATACAGAGTTCTTTGAGAATCGGCCTCCGAACCGAGCAAATTGTTCATTGCTGGAGCTGAATCAGCAAACTGCAAGCATTCAATCCCAAGAAAATCAAAAAATAATTCGTGAACTAAAAGACATCAGTAACAACGCCATTCTCATGTAATTAAACGAATCGGGAACGCAGAAACGGAAATCTTACATTCATCATTGAAGTTTCAGAAGCCGGTTTTCGAAACGATGAAGAGATTTGAGAAAAGTTTTTTCCGGAACTCTATTTTTCTTATTGTGTAATATAATGGCTTTCCCTTTCCTCAAGAAAGAGATGGGATGGGCTTTACTATATCGGCCTATCTAAAATAAACTCTATTTTAATTAACCTTCTCCATAAATGAAATTTCAAAATAAAGTTTGATTCAATATTTTATCAAATCAAAAAGGAAATTTGTAATATTAATGCTTGCTACTGCTACACCATGAGAAAATTTTACAAATAAAAATGTTAATTTAAGAATTGCAACATATTGCTCATTAGGTTTGTAGAATTGGACTCAATCATTATCCACAAAACAACGAAATCATTTGCATTCATTGGAAATGGCCCATATATAGTCCTAGCAGCCCGCCTTCATAGAAAATGTAGTCCAGCCCAACAAAAGTGTGTGTCTTAACCAGGTTACGTTTGTTCCTTAAAAAAGTTATAAAAAATTATTTAATTGAATTTTTTTGTTAAGGAGATAGAAAGTTAAAGAGGAATTTTGAATTTATTTTGACATGAATATTTTTTTTTTCTTTTTTTAAAAGTGTACTCTGGAGGTTAAAAAACGAAACTAGACATGGCGTAAATTAACAAATTCATATATTTGCCTGCCATTAAATGTTTTGTGATTTATATTCATAAATTATGGTGTGTGTGGTTACCGTGTGCTATTTTTTGTTTTTTGCGGGTGAGGGAGGGAGAATTTGGCCAAGTGTATATTAAAATATAGTGATTTATTAAATTGGATTTACATTTGCTTTCAAGACATTTCTCAGCTTTGAAACAATAAATTTTCATGAAATAAATAGAAAATGTTACATAAATCGAAGTTAAAAAAAATTGTCAGGAAAATGAAAAATTGTCTGGACATGAAAAATTATCGAAAAAGCTACAATTTATGGTTCGTTTTATTTGTTTTCCACTTGATTGCCGACAGCGAACCCTTTCGTTTTTTGCGTCACAATATATTATATGAATGGTCAACCTATTTAATTTGACGATAATTTAATTGATTAGTATATAACAACCACTAATCTGTTTAATTAGTATTTAATCTAACCCATTAATAAAAAATAGTCTTAATTAATCTCCGTCGACTAATTATATTCACCAAAATTGAATTAATACAAATGATATACTTTTAATTTAAGTAACGTTTTATCCAATCAACCTATCCATTAAATTGATACACTTAAGAATTAGTAAAGGAACATCTAGTTTAACTTGAAAGTTGAAATACATCGTCATTTCTTGTCCAATAACATGTTCATTAATCAATATTTCTTAAGCTAGGACAAGTTCTTTAGAGACATGAACAATGATAACGATAGGAGATCCACTCGACTACTCATTAATCTTTCAATTCAATTGACATTATGCCATGTAACTAAACTGGCGACTAACTCGACACACCAACACGCAAGTCTTTCATAGCGCACTTTCTTCTCACTTGCATGCACCACTCTACACGAGAAACTTTTACGGAGGCATCCATCACAGTTTGTACCTAGGTCAAACAAACTTAACTTTGTTAAAGATTCAGACAAGATGAGCACTATGATGATATGGGTAGCACATATTAATTCTTTAAGTTTTTTTGAATTATATTGTCTTATTCATATATAGTCTCAAAATCTCTCTCATTCCAATATAAATTTGATTTATTTGTGTCCCTCGTTGCTCACGTAGAAGTCGTACAAGAGATGATCTTTATTCATATTTTATACAACGACAATTACTTCCTACTTTGACTTCACGTTGTTACTGCAACATGACTACATCATTAGGTCATAATAATAATTTGATTGCAGCTAGGTTGAAATTGTAGTTGAATATACTAAAATCGTTGTTGGAACACATGACAGGGTAAAAGGGGTTTAATGGCTTCGTTAAAACGTGTACCCATTTAAGACAAACATTTCTTAATAAGTATTGAAATTTGTTTCATTTCATAAATGACCTAAATACGTTCTAGAAAATATTGACCTAAATACGTAATAAGCCAAATAAAATATCTAAATACGCCCACTGAAATTGTTAGAGTTAGCATAATGTTAGCTAGCTAAGTTCACACGATCCAAAAGGAAGGACCAAACTTGTACAGTTCATAATGCATGTGACAAGTTTGCACATGTATTTAATTGAACCTTAAATATATGTTTTATTTACAAAATATAAAGTTCTCGGTTATTATATAAGAGGCATGCACATAGTTTAGTGTCTATGATAGACGCATATAGAATGGATTTTATGAGTGGGGTCTACTTGCATGTCGAAGATAGAATTTATCGTTTCGATTTTATTTACCGAACTTCACCTACGCACCGATTAGACATACTAGTTATTTTTGCACCTAAAAGTTTGCTGCTCCACTATTATTGTGAATAATATCATGTTTATTTTTTAGTTTATTGTTTAGCAATAAAATAGATATAAAGTGTACAATTCTTTGGATCCTAACCATTATTTTATCTATAAAGAATACAAACATTAATTAGGGCCGGTCATGTTGTAGTCAGTTTAAAATGTTGTTTTACAACTATTACATTTGATAATGAGTCACGAAATTAAATAAAAAAAATAGATACAGGATCTCCATATATATCTATCCGTCCTAGATGATGGGGGTTTATTACGTCTAAAATAATGTATGGTGCTAGTTTAGGTATTAATAAATTTTAAGGGTGCAATTAAGTTCAATGATGAGAAGATACTTAACATCGTCATGTGATAATTAAAGTTTTAATAATAGACAAAAATTTGCATTAGACCGCCTAAACGATTTTAAACCGATCTAAATAGTTCATTTCCACTGACACAAATTTATACCCGCCTTGAATCCTAAACCTAAACTTATATCCTTTTAGCATCCCAAATCAACCTAAATGATTTAAGCGGTGTAACGAACCTCTTAATAATAATACAAAAAAGTAGTTCCAAACCTAAAACGCCAAGTTAGACCAATTCAGAATCCAGACCAAAATTAAAGCACGTTATTAACAGCGAATAAAACCACATCGTCACGTTAAGAATGATTTGCTGATATTAAATAAATGGTAGGGCCCACACGCATATGGTAACATACAAAGCTTACCGCTGTCTGTAGATAGATCGGCGCCACATGATCTGCTCTAAACTGTCGCCTTTAACAAAATTATGTCTCAATTCAAGGTATCAGATTTTCGTTCGAATAAAATTATTAGTAGAACACCAACTACTATTAATTATAAATCATGCATTTTAAATCAAAACAAAAGATTGCATTAATAGATTAGATTTTAAAGACAATTGGCTTTATAACTTTTTATTGTTTGGAAGAAAATGAGGTTATGTGTTAGATGGTAGGGGAAAAACAGCATATACGTAGAGGGAATAATAATATAAATGATTTTAATACCAATCGAGTGTAGAATTATCATGCAACAAAATTCCCATGTTTAATTTTGGAAGGTACCTCATATCTTTATTGATTGTCATCTTCTTTTATCCAAGCCTTCACAATCTTTATTGATTGTCATTTTCTTTTTTTATTGGATAAACCTTATCCAAAATCTCCTCGTGTTTCACTTTTATAAATTGGTGGAAGAGATAAATAAGGGAATGTTCTTGTATGATTTAAGAGCTTGCATATAAAATTCAATTTCAAATTGTTAGAAGGAAGTAAACAACAAACTATAACTCGTAATCTGAGACACTTCACTCTAATCTTCACACCAACTGAACTTTGTTTCGAATGACAATTATTTCTTGACTCTTGCATTAATCCTTTAACAACTTTTGTTGCAATGATTTTTCCTTTCTCAAATATGGTGCAAAAGCTCATTTTAAAGCCACACCTTTTCCAATCTATAATATTTGATATTCTATAAGAGCATATATCAATAGTGTCAAAAGAAAAAAAGTGAAAAATAAAATAAAAGGCAACAAAATAGAATTCAAGTGAAAAAGATCAGACATAAAAGCATCTGGGAATGTTCCTTCAACCAATCAATTGGTAGATACCAATGAAAGGCTTAAAGAAAAAAGCTTTATTTTATTCCAATATCACCGCAACGAAGTTTGCATATTTCCCATGACTATATTCTGATTCTTAGATCATATTCCTATCCAACCAAATAATGCAGCCCAACAAATATTGTTATTAATTAATTGAGAGCAACACTCCATACACACCATCATTATTGCAAACATATATAGTTCCATCATATTATATATATATATATATACACACTCATATTATTATTGAATGAAAATACGTACATAAAGTAAAAATAGTCTTGGATGCGGCGACTTCACGAGTCGCATTCTCGCTTGGTATGGGTCCGCACCGTACCAACCATGAGTTACTATTTAGTTTCGTAATTTTATTTTTAATTGGAAATTAAATGTACAATATTTTACTATTTATCTTTTGGGAAATTATTCAGTATATTTGAAACTATAAATCTTTTTTCAAAAATAGTATAAATTATCCAAAATTTCATATAAATACACAAACTATCAAAATTTATTCAAATATAGGATGAATTTATTTTTCCGGTACCGGAAAATTGAGTCAACATATTGCATTATGAATTTATCGTGTGATCAAAAAAATTAGTCTTGAACATTTTCAAATATGGCGTGTTGACTCAGTTTTTTTATACCAAAAATTTGAAATTATCCTATATTTGAACAATTTTTGATAATTTGTCCTATATTTGAACAATTGTTGTTAGTTGTATATTTATATGAAATTTCAGATAGTTTGTATTTATTTTTAAAAAAAGATGCATAATTTTGTACAATCTTTTACTATTTGTTTTGAAATGTACAATCTCTTACTATTTATCTTTTAATAATATATTTAATTTTGGATCCTCTGTTATACAATCGTATTACACATTATGTTATATTGTTTGGATTATTGATAAGTGTGCAAATCAAGGAAGGTTAATTATAATAAATTCTTTCTTTATTATAGACGACGTGATTTATCTGCATTGATTTGTCACTTATCAATAATCTAAGCAATGTATCGCAATATATAACACAATCGTGTAACAGAGGATCCGGACCGTTTTAGCTGAGAAGTTGACGAATTTGGCAAATTATGACTTAGTAAATAGGACCGAGTTAGAAATTCATGACGCATTGTCAAAAATTGTAAAAAAAACGACACGACCGTTATTACTGTTATAATATTAATGATTTCAGAAAATATTTTCACTCGATTCGGCATTCTGCGTAATTCTTTTTTGCCTTTTTTCTTTTTTTGGTAATTTTTTTTTTTCTTCTCCATCCATCAACAAAACGCGGCTGTGTTTTGTTCTTGACAATCCCCGCATAAGAAGAAACCCTCCACCACTTGTTCAATCTTTCTTTTTGTAAACCCTAAATAAACATTTACTTGAATAAACACAAACCAAAAAAGCTCACCAACTAATCAAGTTTTCCCCCATGTTCTTCTGTCCACTCAATTCTCTTTGAAATTGTTCATCACCTGAATTTAGCAATTCTGCTTTTCCCGAATTTGAAGAAGCAATGGGTGGAGAAATCGGGGCTGGAGGAAAGGTGAACGAATACGGAGACGGTGTGTCATGGATTAGGGGTTCAATGATTGGAAAAGGGAGTTTTGGTTGCGTTTATTTGGCCACTTCTCGGAATCCGAGATCAAGATACAGCTGTTTCCCGTCTGTAATGGCTGTGAAATCAGCCGAGGTTTCGGCTTCGGGTTCGATTCAGAAGGAGAGGGAGGTTTTGAGCAATGTCAAAGGCTGCAACGACATAATTAGGTGTTTTGGCGAGGAGACGACAATGGGGGAGAACGGCGCCATGGTGTTCAATCTTTTGTTGGAGTACGGCTCGGGAGGGACATTAGCTGAAAAGATCAAAAATTCAGGCGGTAAGGGTCTGCCCGAATCCGAAGCTAAGGTGTTTGTTAAATGTCTTCTGAGAGGTTTGAATCACATCCACGGGATTGGCTATGTTCATTGTGATTTGAAACCAGACAACATTCTCTTGGTTCCAGATGCTAAAGGGGAAGGCCTGAGAGCCAAGATAGGCGATTTCGGGTTGGCTAAGAGAGCAAAACAGAGCAAGAAGAGGAAGCTAGAGCCCTATTGGAGAGGCACTCCAATGTACTTATCGCCTGAGGCTGTGATCGATAATTTACAGGAGGCGCCGTCCGATATATGGGCTCTTGGCTGCATTGTACTTGAAATGCTCACAGGCAAGCCACCGTGGAGCGAGAACAAAGAGTTGAGTGGTGAAGATTTGCTCAGAAAGATTTGTGAAGGGGGCGAGTCACCCAAAATCCCAAATGAGTTGTCCAAGGAGGCTAAGGATTTCCTTAAAGGATGCTTTGTGAGGAAATCTATGTACAGATTAACAGCTGATATGCTGCTCCATCACCCCTTCGTCGAAGGTTTGGACAAAGATGATGGCGTTGAGGAGGGGGAGGTTGACGATTTGAATGAGATCGAGTCAATCTTGTTGGTGTGTGAGAGTGATGGTGGCTTGTTTGAGGAGGAATGGGAGGAGGAGGAATCCTTGAGCTATTGGTCTGAAGAGGATGAGGAATATGCAGTGGATGAGATCACATCATCTAGTAGTTCTCAAGAAATTGAGTTTAAGGAGGAAGAGATTGAAGGTGATGCTGCTTTGAGTCGAGCTAATAAGAAGATTTCATCAGAGAGTAGACAGCATTATCCTGTTAGCTTTACCATCCCTACAGCAGTATAGGGAGGAAGAATTCGTCGACATTATTGTCACAGTTTTGTTGTGAGAATTATAGGCTTGATTATGGTTTGAATGTAGGTTGAATTCATTTAGTTATAGCCAGATAGGCTGTGTTCATCTATGTAATAGTTACAGATTGGAATTAGATTGATTCTTTATATATAAAGTTGTCATTTTTGGGTTCATAGTTTTTTTCTTTTCCATTTTTAAGTTTGCAGAGACAAGAATCAGTAACCTCAGTTTATGCCTTAGAATGAATGAATATCTTATTCCAAAAAACTCGCAATAAATTTCCGATTTGATTGGGGAATGAATGTCATTGTGGAAGCAGTCTATGTCTGTCTTATTAAGCTGTGTCTGTACTATGCAGCATGCTCGAACTTGAAAAGGTGTTGGCGAGTTGTTTCCACTTTTGATTTCTATGTATATTGTTGTGGGTGTTTTTGTGAGAAAATAAGACCTAAAGGAAGTTGATCGGAAAATAAAGGAGTCCGAGTGTCCGATGAGAACACACGATTTAGCATTAAGTAACTGTCCCAAGGCCGGCGTGAATCATTTGATTCAATATATCTCAAAGGTTACAAGATGGATGAAAGTGAGGAAATACAATGAATAAGATCGAGAATTCTGGAGAGTTGTGGAGAGAGCTCTGTTATATGGCATTTGCTATATGCATGGTTGAGTGTTTTATTGTATGAATGAATGATTGGACGGTACAAAGTGTGATACTAACAACACATAAATACATAAGAATGATATTCTCTCTCATGCGCGTGCATGTTTTGATCTATTCCAAAAGCTTCTGACGTTAGAAATTATGGCTTCAAATCTATCAACGTGGATTTGTTCGAAGGTCATTTGGATTGGGTTTTGAAGGTGGCTTCGAGAATTCATTCGGCTTTCGAGGATCTCTGACAATGTCCTCAATGTTCGAAATGACCTTCAGAGACAATCTTCGAACAGGCCTTCGAGGTCTCTAAGATGGTTCTCAAGGATTGCTTCGGGCTAGTTTTCGAGGACGTTCATCAAATTTTCAAGCTTCGGCTTAATGTCGTTCTTCGACTAGGCTGCTTTGAGACCTCTTCCGGGGCTGCTTGAGTGGGTCAATTCCCTCTCTTGGAGGCCTTTGACTGGGCTTCATGCAATGATGAACATCGGTTAGACTGAGCTGTTTTACTTCCAATATTTATTAATCAAGAAATTAGTCTGCATGCTCTCTCATATGAAGTTACGATGATTCATCTCTTGCTAATTATTAGTTGTATGCAACGTGGAGAAAACAAAATCCGACATCATTCCATCTGAAAATCTCTACTACAAAAAGCATGCTGCATCAAACACACTACTAAAATAGAAAAATGAAGCTCAGATCGTCTAACTGCCTTCCTTTGTGATTGTTTCTTAATTCTAAGGCATTAGACCGCCTAAATCTAAATAGTTCATTTCCATTAATTCAAACTCATACCCGTCCTGGATTTTAAATTCAAATCCATATCTCTCATGAATTTTAAAACAAAATCCACCTAAATAATTTGGACGGTCTAACTAGAGACCTCCTCTGATTCTAGTCAATAATAAGTCTGAATAAAATGACAAAATCGGTGGAATAAAGCCATTTAGTAACAGAAACGTTGAATCCTATTAAAACTTTCCAATTGGAACCAATATATAGCATGGTCAAAATGAGTTCTTTTTCTTGAAAAACTCTTTATTTTGATCTCCCTCAGTCTGGAATTTTTACTACCAAGCCTAACCGACATTCCCTTCAATCATGAATTTTTTATTACAAGGGTATTCTCATTCTTGGATCTTGATTGTCTATATAATATGCGTCGTGATAATTAGACTGTTAATCTTAAGAGCATAGATTTAATTGCATCAAAAGTGACGGTAAGTGATCTGAGAGAATGTTAAGATGGGGTAATGAAGCAAAGAGGAAGCTTCCTTTATCTTCACGACAAAGATTGAGTACTTTACCTTTTCTGTAATAATTAATACATATGTCATAAGTCATAACAAACTTCGTGTTATATATATACCATAAACAATTTAGACTGATAAGGTAACACGAAAGGAATAAATTTTCTTCGAGCATTTCTCTTAGTTGGACTTGGTAGTGGAATGTGGAAATAAAATAAGAAGTGAATCATTAATGGTACCTGCAATGTGAAAATTAAGAATTTTTAGAAAGTGAGAAAAAGGGGGAAACTGGGCAAGGATTAACCGTCCACGTCGTTATGGGGGCAGACCAATTCATTCATGATACCACCAAATTTTCTGAAAAAAATTAAAGGTACTCTTAATGGGCCAAATAGAGAACAATATAATTTAAAAAAGGAAGCCCAACCCACAACCAGCCCAATTACAAAAGACAACACAAGCCCATGCAATCTCCAATATGACAACTAATGTATCAACTGATCAACATTTTCCTTTCCCTGTATTTAATTCTTTTCGAGTTTAGCTCAATCGAGAGACTCTTATCATCTGCAGTTTTGATTATTACAAGTATATTTAATTTAGTGTGAGCCTGTCATTTTCTTATCTGTTGGATCCAGATTTTGAGCCATTTAATGTTGTCTTTTATTTCATGGAATGGCTCATGCCGATTTAAGGGACTGGGGAAATGGCAGGCTGTTAACCGAGCAAATTGTTGTAATTTTATTTAAAACCCCTAATCTCTCTATAACCCCCACTTCCATTAAAACTATAAACATTTTTGTCGATAGAGCTCCAGCTATTCACCTTAAAAGAAGTTGTGGATTTTTTTTCCATGACTGAACTTACACATATATAGCCCCTGACCATTTTTTTTTATGAAAAGAATGTACAAAAAAGAAACAAAGGCCCGTGAGCCTAATCATTCAACCATACATTGGTAAAAATAGAGATGGAAAAAACCTCAATAGGATTGAGCTGTTCTAGTGGTTCAATTCCCCGAATAAGAATCTAAGAAAGTGATTCAAATTCAACATAGTAAGACCTATATCCCTCCCACTGCTTTATCTTTATGGTTTCTTTAGGTAATCTATTATTAACAATTTTGTTCTAACTTCTTTCACTGTAAGGGAATAGAATATTCTATTCTTCATTACTTGTCTCAAACAAGAGAAAGAAACCAGTAAACTTATTAATAGATATTCAGATATGTTCCCTATGCTAACTCGGTTTTTCACTAAAAAAAAAAAAAGGCCAAATAGCAATGGATTTTGCGACGGAAGGAAATTAGGGTTGTCGTTTAGCGGCGGATTACCAAGGGATTTGTAAATTTTGTTTAGCGACGGAAAATTCCGTCACTAAATATTCCCGTTGCTATTTCCATCGCTGCATCTAATTTTTTTATTTTTCTAAAAAATATTTTTACTTTCGTTAATTTGCGTTCAAGCTTGAACTCCTGTCGACAACAGTTACTAGAAAAATATTGCGGACAATTTTTCACGGTAAGGGTGAAAGACTTGTGACTTTTAGAGAAAAAAGAAGATTTCTACCATTATCTTCATTGGCTTTTTCTTTTCTCAAGATAAAAACAAGAGAATGAGTGAACAACCATTAATAAAGAAAAGCCCATCTTCGATGCCGTAAAAGTTTACAATCATTTTTATTGAAAAAAAAAGTTGATAATTGATAAATACGCTATTTTTGTTTAAACTTTGTGATTGTTGATCGAACTTTTTTATTCCCTTCACCGTCATGAAAAATTTAGAAACTTATTTTTTTTTTATAAAATTGTTGTAATAATAATTCGCACGAAACAAGTTTTAGCAGCACGAAGGTCATGCGTGCATCTTCTTCGTTTCAATGGAAAATGATAATGTGTTGTTTGTTTCCTTTAAAATATTTAGGCGGATAGACTCCCATTTATTCATTTCCACACAATTATTTAATTTGAGGAAAAAGAAAGGGGAGGTGTGCATACGGTAAATATTGAGGGGGCTATGATTTGATTTTTTTTAATCTTTTTTTTTACAATTTTTAAGGGCAAAATTTTACAAAAAAGTTTATATTTAAATTATTTTTAAATATGGTGACTTTAGAGAGTAAAATGGGGGTGTTATATAAAATCACCCAAAGAATTTTATCCCCAAATAGTCCTTCAGCCTTGTGACCGTGTGAGTTGTGAGCCCGCTGTTCTGTAGAATGGGCCTGTATTGGGCTGGATCTTAACAAGCCCACTGTCCAACGTTCAATTAAATGGTTTCCAGAAATTTGAACCATACATGAAAAACCCGATTATTCTTTTTAAATAGTTTAATATTTTCGATTTCAAAAATAGTTTAAATATTTTGTAAAGATGTCAGGCTCTGAAAATGAAAGGAAAAAATAAATTAATTCTAAATAATGTGTTTCATTTACTTCTCTTCAAACAGTGTTAAGTACAGTACATCCTCACAAAATAAATCAACAACGTTAAATTTACCATCATTTTAAAGTATAATAAACTTTACGAGAGAGCTTGATACATCATATGTTCAAGCAGTGTGTGAAAAAGTTCTACTCAACGCCGCATGCGACCTGCGAGTAAGAGTTCATTACTTCTATGTTTTTACCAGTTTTCAAGTATTTCTTTATGAATTGAAGCTTTTGCTGCACAAAGCTTGCCAATTAATCGACGACAACTAATTAAGATTTAACAGTGTTAATAATATGTATCGACAATAATTGGAGAATTATCAAATTAAATGATATTTATTTGAACTTGGATGCTCAAATAAGAAATTGAAATTTATAGCACAAGACAATACTGTTTTATATAATTTATGACATGTACCCGATATATTTTAAAACGCGAACATTTGAGATATGTGTTGCATTCGAACGCATTATTATTTTTATTATTATTATTATTAATAGGTTGAAATAAAATAAAATAACTTCCAATTCCATACGTAACTTTTTTATCTCGGGTGAGAAAATGAAAATGACCTGGATTTCATTGTAGTTTTTTTTATTATAAAGAAGTAATTTGTTAAATGAAGATTGGATATGAGAGTTGGGTAATTTTCCCGCGCTCTCTAGAAAATTCTGAATCCCGAACCAACTAAAAAGCGGCGGCGAATTCTAGTCCTTACTCGATCAATCTCTCACCTCCTTCTTCCCCCTCTCGAACCACCTCGACCTATACATACACACGTATATATATACACGCTCTCCACCCTCTCTAACCCCTCAGCCATCGAAAGCAAGCGATAAACACCAACAAACACACATACACACACACTATCCTCATCAACAAACAAAAATCTGAGATATTCATCTGCAATGGCGAAAACTG
>AYJT01085191.1:0-10369 GCA_001278415.1 Ocimum tenuiflorum | reverse complement strand
CAAGGCAGTGGATTGTGAATCCACCACGCGCGGGTTCCACCAAACGTGAAGCGAGTGCAAAAGGATTCTGTTTTTTATTTTGATATCTTGTTATAGTAGTAAAACTCAAAATCAAGGGCAAAAGAATATCTAAATTTTAATACTTGGTTCATCCAAAGTCAATCCACGAAGAAGAAATTCTTGTGGAGAAAGATTGAATGATAGAGATGAGATGATAGTCTTAATATCGTCAAATTTATTGAGGAATTTTCTAGCGTGATGACTTCTTTGTCAAGGGACCTTCAATTATGAAAGTTTCTTCTTATTCGAGTTGTTTCTAGTATTTAGGTTACGAACAACGTGAGATCATCTTTCAGCTATTCTTGAATGTTCAAATCTTGAACAATTTCTAGTCTTCGATTTAAGTCTCAAACAACTTCTAGTCTTTGACATGTTTCAGAGTCTTTGATCTTCGAACGGCTTTGAGTCTTTAAGTTGTTTAAGAGCCATCGTCCATGGGTGTTGAGCTGGACTGATGGTAAGATAATTTGTTTATATGTGATACTTGAAGGTAGTCATTGTATCAACTAGTTGAGGTAATATTAGTCCACAATAGTGGTCTTGATGTGTGGTCTCTTTGTGCAACGAGATTCTAACTTGTATTTATACATGCTTTTCTTTATGATTGTTAAGCTGAATAGCACGCCCGAGAGCTACAAAGAGATGGTGAGGGGTGAGATTTATTCTCTATAATATTCTTCTTCAGGCTTGATATTGTTAATTAAGCTAGAGCGAAAACACGAACCACTATAAATCCTTGGGTCCATTATCTTTCCTAAATCTCCATTTTAGGCGTTGTTCGACAAGATCTTAATAATCGTTATTCACACCGTAGTCTTTTACTACGTTCCGCAAAAACTAACTCGTAATCGTCTTGTGCTTGAACGTCAAATCTGAGTAATCACGTATGGAAACATTAATTTATAACATCAGTCATCAGTATTATTTGTGTCGTTACAAAATTACATACATTAACTAACTACACGTCCGGGTTTATTATAGTTGAAAACGAAAACGCGGGGCCTTCGTCATGTGACATGGTAATAAGTAATAATATATGATTTCTGTGGAAGAATATCCCATCCAGAAACTATATATATGTGTATAAGTGAAAATAGTTGATATATATTTATATAAATAAATCGGGAAAAGTTGGTGCAGTGTAAATGGTAAGAGAGGTAGGCCCGTGAAGAATTTAACATAGTTAGGCGTTTTGTTCCCACCCGTGTACACCGGCTGCTCTACTCGCCCGTGATTTCCACCCTCACGCAAAATCAAAAAATTTATACACTTATAATTCTCTTCATCAGCTGTTTCTCTCATTCTTTTCAAACTTTGTTTTGCCATAAATATTTTATTTTTATTTTTACTTTTGTACATTTCAAGGATGATGACTTTTAATAAAGCAACAGTACTATTTGCATTGGGAGTTTTTCATTGCCCATGTTCTTTTCTTTTATTAAAATAGGACACTTGCTATTTATTTATAACCCCGATTTTTCTCTTTATAACTCCTAATTTTAAATAAAAAATACACATTATTTTATTAGACAATTCACCCTCCTAACCTCCTACACGGCCTCCATTAATTATACTCACTCTTTTCCCCTTATACCCTCTGTGAAACCCTTTGTTAAGAACACGTTTACAGGAACCCTTTCTACTCGAAGCTTTTTCATTGTTATTTCTCGAGTTCTATCGTCCATTCAAGAATTTTCTTTTTATTGTTAATATCACATTGCTCTGCTCTTTCGACTATTTAAGGCAGTTGCTCCCTCGCATTATTTCGAGCCCGTAAATGAACATTTCGTTCTATTTTTCTATTGTTAATTGTGCTGTTGTTCTGGACTAAGTTTCAATTAGAGTTACTTGCCTCCCGGCCATCAAAAAAATAAAAATAAAAAAGATTTTTTTGCCTTTTTATCTAAGTAAAAGATTTGATCTGGTTTGTGTGAATTTGTTTACTTTATTAGTTTTTTCTATAAATGTTCTGCATTTGGTTTTCGGAACCAATGAGATTATTTGCTTTGAAATTTTAAGCATAATTAATTGTGAGAAAAGAGCCCATCTTTTTAACCTGGAAATCAAAACAAAAAATATATAGAAATTTGCAATTATTAAAGAGCCCATCTTTTTAACCTGGAAATCAAAACAAAAAATATATAGAAATTTGCAATTATTTACCTTCAAATAAAGAAAATCACAGAACCAATTTACGCAATGCATAATTATAAAGATGCAGAAATTGAATCAAAGAATGTGGGACAGAAATTAATTAAGTACTCTTTTGAGTTATGACAGAAGTTAATTAAGGACAAATTTTTCTGTCAAAATAATTTGTATATTTTATTTAAATTTGATGGTAATAAAGAGAAAAATGGGGATAAGAATAAATTTACCCATTTTCTTTTTATCTTTCCAAATTTACGATAGAATTAAGCCCAAAGCCCACCATAGAATTAAGCCCAAAGCCCAAGATCTGATGTGTCTTTTCATTCTTTTGTTATTGAGCCCACAAATCATTAATTTTTCCCCCTCCATCATCTGCACCTGCGCGGAGGGTTGTAAATAAAATGAGTTATTAATAAGCTCCCTGTATTTTGATTTGATAAAAGTAAGTTAAACTTGTTTATTGTTGCATAATGAAATAATGGTGTCTATGTATAAAATCACCATTACATATTTATCATAAAAGACACGAATTTCATGCAATAGTAATGCATAATATCCACTATATATTTTTAAATAATGTCTATTATAAGAGGCTAAAAAGATTTTAAAAAAGAAGGCGTCAATTAAATGGTCATAAAGCTGTCTATAAACCTCTAAACAAAATATTTGAGAGGGTAAGCGGAATCAGAATCTGAGATGGGAAGGGAAAGTAAGATAGCCTACGCATGGGCGATTTCAGCCGGACTCAACGCTGCTCTTGCCGCCATTTCTGCTAAATTCTTTTCCTCCCAGGTAAATCATATCTAGCTTCACTGATTACGATGCGGAAACTAGGTATTGGATGTAATCTAATAGCAATCCACGTCGTGCCTTGTTTCCTGATTACGCTTGAAATTAAGCATAACTTTATCTGCTTGGGTTCTTATTGTCGCAAGTGATTTGTAAATAACCCTTTCAAATGGATCTAAATCGCTTCAACGTACGTATCTTGCAGCTGAAGATGGACTTGATAAGTGATACAATATTATATTGTGCAATAGTTTATAAAGCACACATCCTATATGTCATCTGAGCGACTTGATCAGGATTTCGCTTCGTAAATTTTGTAGTTCTTGTACATCCCCACTATTTTATGAGCAGGTTTTAGTTACTATATTTTGGAGTATGAGCTAGAATTGGTTGAAAATGCACTTGCCAGTTCGCTAACTGACATCTTTAGAATGATTAGCTGCAGTGAGTTTTTCACAATGTTTTTAGTTCTTGGCAGGCCTGAAAACCCTGTGTTTTTATTTAATGGGTATTTTCATGTCTTCAGAGTTCACATCAAACGTTGCATTGAATGGTTAATATAAAAATATGTCTTATTCATATTTATAGGAGAGAATAATTCCTCGTCTTTTTTCTGAAGTAAAATAAAGTTTTCTACGCCACTGAGATACATGCCCCATTTCACACTCTAATTATCTTTATAGCCACATTAATGTTGGAATCAGCTTTGCCGCCATAGTTATCTGTCATTCAGTCTGTGTAATGGATACTGTAGTTATGAAATACAGATATATTACCTATTCAGTAAGATGATGCTTTCAGTTATGTTGCTACGGAGAGCAATATGTGTTACCATTGTCATTGTTCAACAAAATAACTTATTATTCTTATGCAGTGCACTGTGAATACATGTAGATGAATCCATATTTTTATCTCATTGGATCTCTTGAAATGTCACCTAGTAATTGGTTTGAGGATGTTCGTCCGTTGTCTTGTTGTTTCAGTTTATTGATTATACATTCTGTCTATAGTGCTTGTAACAATCTCTAATTGGCATTTTCAAAATATTACAGGTGAAATATGTGCTGGTTGTGCTTTTCAACATCACAATGTGGGGATGTTATGTTAACAGCATGAAGTCTCTGTCATCTTTGCAAGCTACAGTAACAAATTTTGCAACAAACTTTCTGTTTTCTGGAATGTCTGGATATTTTCTCTTTGATGAAGCACTGTCTTTTAAGGTAATATATTTCATTCACTACACTGATGCTCATCAATAACGAGCATACTTGAAAAGTGCAGGTCTATTGAGAGGGATCTGATTAAGATTTAATTTGTGGTATAAGCAATACATGCTGTCTATTTTAGTAACTATGGAGTTTTCTCGAGTAACAACGATGCTTTTAGCCCTTTATGGCAAAGTCATGACTTGATTCTAGCTGTGTAACTTCATTGATATTCACTAAATTACTCGATGATAATATCTTGTGCAAACCACTAGTGATTTAAAGTGAAAACGGAATGCCGTGATGATAGTATTGTTATACCAGACCTTATTGCTTTTTAGATTTTCTGAAAGATATTATCTATTCATTACTCTCCATGATACAATTTTTCTCTCCCAATGAAGTTCTTGAAATAATTGGTGTGTATGTTTAGGAAGCCACTAGCGTAATTAGCAAATATCTTGTATGAAATTGAGTGTTCGTAACACAACCCATAAACTTCCAGTGTAGGTCAGTGTAGAAGAGATTTAATGAGCGAAAATTTACTGAATTCGTATACAATTCAAATCCATCATAAAGAATCAGCTTTGGATTACAATGAGTTACAGCAATCTCTCTAGTTTCCTTTGTCGATGAGTTGAAATAGAGAAAGATGATCGGCGACATTGGCTAGAATATAAAGTTGAACAAGAATTATAAAACCATATTCCTAAGAGAACTCTTATCTGAATATCAAATCAAATAATATGAATCTATCTAAATATATTAATAAGAATCAATTTTTGATATCTATCTCCGAATCTCCACCAATTAAACAAGATTTTGCCTCGAATCTGAAGTCAGAAAAGCACATTGAGAATGATCTGTTAGAGCATCCTCCAAATAAACATAATTAAAAGTCATAGATTTGGGGGGGAATATTTAAATAATCACTACTTGATTATTAATACAGGGGGTGGTAAAAACATTCAAATCTGCAGATTAAGCTCATAAACTAATTAAGTGGTATCTTTTAATTGCTAGTTAGTGAGCATCAGGAATTGTTGTGTGCTCTTAATCAAGTATTTCCACTAAACAGGTTGAGATGAGTTTTGATATGCCTTAGATTTCTATTGCCAGTATCAGTTTTGTAATGCAAAAATATTTATGTAGTGGTTTGCAGGTGCGGTGCTAATTGTAATCGGTGTTGTTGTTCTAACCAAGTCAAGCATTGCTACTAAAACACATACAAGTTAAGTCTCCTTGGATGGCTGGTGATTTGATGTTCAACCTGTACAGTGCGGACTGACGAAGTTGATTTTATTTCCAAATGTGCGAGACTGGCAATCTGCCATGCCAGAACTCAGCTGGTTATAGGTAGACCTTTAGCTTTGGCAGTTGTATCTTTTATGTTGTATTTCACTAATCAATGCCTAGATATTTTGGGATGTGTATCCCCTTCATTCTTCTGAATTGTTCTCTAATAGTTGGTGTTAAACATTTATATAGCAAGGACAACGATCAATTGTACATGGACCTACAAAAGTAGTATGAATTTTCTACGTTATATTACGAAAGTTGCTGAAAGGATTTAGAGCCTAAATTTTGCTGCTAAACTACCCCCAGAATAATGTTGGATGGAATTATTGTACCAAATATTACTTGCGTCAGTTTTAGTACAAAATATTTGAGTGCCGTACGGCAAAATAACAATTTCATTAGTTTTTTCGCGGTTCACCCGTTAAAAGAAACTAATCTCTATAGAAAGGTTTGTCTGACACGAACTCATTTCTAAAACAGCCGATACTTTCACTACCACAATTATAGTACAAGTCGCCTCTATAATTGTATGTAACCTCACCACTCCGAAGGCAGGATAAATCTGGAATTGATGTTGGTGGTTGTAAGAAATGATAGTGAAAGCTGGATGTAGATATGAAGGCGAATATATGTTTGGACTATATGCGCAATCTAGCCAACCCCAAATGAAAACGAAAATGCTCTATGTATGTTGTCGGGCAATGTTCTTATACCCAACCCAAGACACCACACATCCTCCATACTGTAGCCCCTTGTGTGTTCTCACAATTTTGACTCTGCCTAAAAATACGAACCCCAAAAATGTTTACGAAATTTGGGCGGAGGTTGGAAACAGAATGAGCTCACCAATAACTCATGGATCCAACCTAAATTCTATGGGTCACTCTCTTGTCTAACTCATTAAACCCATCATTCTTATATCATCAAAATTACTTCAAATTTCAAATGATCATCTTATTCACCGTAAATCTCCTTAATTCTCTATACCTCAGGATAAGTACCTCCCTATTTTTGTATTGGCAACTTCAGATAAGATTTATTCTCTGAACAATGTAATTATTCAGAGTTTGAATATTTTGTACGTGTTCATCAAGATCAAGTTGTCTGTTTCACTCCTTCAACTGCAGAAAACAATTCTTTGCCTGATATATAAATATTGAAAAAGACACTTTGGTTTACGCCCTTAAAAAAGGAAAAGAAAAGAAAAGGTCAATTGGTTTATAATTCGAAACTGTCTGCAATCCATGGTATCAATATCTTACAAGGCTCTGTTTGTTTACAATTCATATGTTAAAAATGATTTAAAGATTCTCCAATGTCTGAAAACACTTGTCACTTGCTAGGACCAAGCACTAATATTGCATGAGAAAGTAGGTAAGGCGTAAGAAAGTTTTACCTTCATCTCTGAAGTCTAACCATGGTACTAAAGAATCCCTCGTCTAGATTCATTTTATTTGAGCCTAAACTAATTTGGCTAGTGATGCTGCATATCTCGATAGACAAAATTGGCTTGTGGACCACCAGATTTTTAAGCTGTGGAATCAAGGATTTTAGATCTGGAATGGGGCTAAACTTTATCCAACTTTTCCTATTTTATAATCTCATAGCCCATCATGTTCATGTTTACAGTGGATCTTTGACGTGTAAAGTTTTTCACATCTATACACACTTGAAAACCATGTGCCTCCTTGCATATACCTCAATTAAAATCTGAATTCACTATGGTCTTGGTTGAGCCTTTCTAAATGAGGTAGAATACTCTCTCCAATTTCTTCGAAAATTTTAAGTTTGAATTACGCGGATGTTTCTATATATAATTTTCTTAATCTCTTTGGTTGGTAGGTGATTTTACAAAAGTAGAAAAACTTTTGATCAACCTTGACGACGTAATGCTGCCGCGCAGACGTAATTGGTGTCGGTGTTAGCATATTAAGAAAAGGAAGGTGTAATCTCCAAAGAATGGACACACCACTTGACATTATTCCAATGAGAAAGAGTGAGACTGAACGATTGGTGCTTTTATTTTTATTTTCTTTAGAAAAAGATGGATAATGGCAGTTGTACCCAATGTTACTCATCCCAGTTCAGTTTATCTCTAAGCAAATGTTCTACTTATAAGAAAAGGAGAACATTGGATTTCAAACTATGAAAATTAAATATTACTTGCAAACAATAAATGCCCCTCGGAAGAAAATATGAATGCATTCATAATTTGTGCACACACTACTTACAAGTATGACTCCACATGTTATATGCAGAGTTCTCATTTTCAATCTCATATATTTATATTGAAAGAAAAAGTATCTATCTCTTTTGGATTTTAGTCCATAGATAAAATTAACTATACATCAATCCTCTCTTTTTCTCCCCATATTTTGCTTTTGCATGTTCTCTTCCACTTTGAGTTATTTATTTAATTATCGTTCTGATTTTGCATGGCCAATGCAATAAAACTTTAGGGATATAAAGATAAAGTGGTGGAAAAATTAGGTCGAGTATGATAAGTCATTCAAATAAACAGTAGACAAAGGACCATACAACAAATTAATAGGATCCAAATTCACCACTAAACTAATAATAAGGTGGTTACCAAATACACATTATGGCATAAAACTATCAACCACATGATGAGACACTTTATCAACTAAATGCAATATTATTCTAATCATGTTCACTTTACTTCATCCGTGGATGGATGAGACTTATTTAATATAATTATACACACTCCATAAACAATTACGATTTTATTCAAATAGGTTTACACCTAGAGTTAACTACAATTAGATCTGCTGGGAGAATAGGTCTTAACTATTTCTTAAGTGTATACGAAAAGTTGAGATTTAAGGCATTATTCAGAAGAAATTAGTGTGTTTTATCCACATGCGGTGTTTTATGTTGGTGTTATTTACATATATTTCAGTCTTTTGTAGTAAAAAGAATTACAATGGTACTTTTATAAATAACAACAAAAAAACATTGTGAAAAATAATAAATGAAAAAAAACACTATAATACGATTAAAAAGATATTACTGTAGTGTAAGGATCAATCTTTTATTTTTTGTTTAATCAAGGACAAGATTGTATCACCATTCAGTAGTTAACTTCAACGAACAAAATTTTCAACATAACTTAATAATCCCTGTGTATAATAAATGCGAGTACATATCAACGTCGTCGTCATCTCTCTTGGTTTTTAATGGTATTCCAACATTGGATAAACCCTAGAATATCAATTGCGATACAAACAATATTAAAATTCCTACCTTTTTTTTTTTGAAGGGATTAAATTTCCTACTTGTGCGTTTAAATCCGCTCATTCCTCATTATTAGCCCTCACGGACCGGACACATAAATGAATTCATCTTTAGAAATATTTTTGATAGTGAAAGCTGTCATTAATCTGTATATTGTTTCTCGTAAATCCAATTAGATGATATCTGCATTCAATAATTGCATGATTGCAGTTTATAGATTTTAAATCATGAGTGGGAAATTCTATGCCAGCCACCTCACTAGCGCTTCGGATCATTTATTCCCTAATGGTGTTCCGCTTCTTATTTCACAATTAAATATATTAATTTTTATAAGTGATATTACAAAAATAAAAATTAATTATGATATAATACACTCTAATTAGTATTTATAAACAAAAATCTGAATTTTAAAAAATCACAAAATATAATTATGAATTAATCAACTTCAATAATGAATATTAACAAAAAGTTAACTGCTAAAATTACTATATACCTTAATTTGGTGGTGTAAAAATCTTGTTAAACTTCTAAAATTATGCTAAGTTATAGTAAATTAATATTTTATAAAAAAAAATTAATAAAAATTATAAAATTCATAAAGTGGAATACCATTAGGGAGTAGATGATCTTTTTCTCCTCACGAGTGCCCAATCCTCTCGCATGTAGGGGTGGGCGGGACCGCCCATACATATAGTTTAAATTTAAGTTGAATGTAGATAATTGCTGAAGCTCGGTTAAGTTCATAAAAATCAAAATATTTGATAATCGAACTCCATTTAATATTAAACGAAACAAATTTAAATAATACTAGTTAGTATTCGTGCCAACGCACGATGTGCCTTTTTATTTTTAAAATAATGACATCGTAAAAAATATAACTTTTATATTTTTTTAATAATTTAATTTCATGAAAAACTATTGTAATAGTAGCATGAGATTTGTTGATCTAAATTCATAAATTTAAAATTAACGGATTCATTCAATCAAATAATTAATCTTTATCTAATATTAATAAATAGTATATAGACGTGTAGTAGTATGAATTTATCATAAAAGTTATATTTAATAAAGTATTTAATATTCTGTAAAATATTATTAAATATAACTCTAGAAGTATCTAATGAATTTGTTGAAAGTTATAATACTACTTTTGAAAGGGTAAAAATTGGAGATATTTTTATTTCATTTGGACCATAATGTTTAGATCTAGAAGTAAAAGAGTTAATTCTCTATTATATATATTTGGTTTTTATGTACTTGAATGTGATCGTAAATTATATTTAAACATCTAAATTTTTAAAATAATTTAAGTTTTGAATAACATTTTGGAGTTCATAAGATTATAATAGATTGTTTGAATTCAAAATTATATAATACGTTATATTATAATTAGGTTTTTAACACTAATGAATTCGAAAGTCAAACAAATAAAATATAAATTATATTATAATTATAGATACAGATAAATACACCTCTAGTAGATAATGTTAAAATAAATAAATATGAAGTATATTGTAGATATAGATATTTACATTACATTATTATCATTATAATTAAATATTTGAGAGGGATAAAATAAGAAGTAAAAAAATAGATTAATTAAGACACTT
>AYJT01085162.1:0-10908 GCA_001278415.1 Ocimum tenuiflorum | reverse complement strand
AAAAAAAATGAATTCCCGTTTACACGGTCAGAATAAAATAAAATATTGAATTTGTGGCAAAAAAGACATTAGAAAAAGAAAACGTAAACCTAAAATGAAACACAGAAAGTTGCAGTCTTGTGCAGGCCTCAAACTCAGTAGTGAGGGCCATGTCCTTCCAAACTGCTGTAACCTTTTTTTGAAAAAAAGGTACTAAAAATCTCCCACAAACACAAACGCATAGTGAGGCCTCGTTGGAAAACTCATAAATCAAATCCACTTCTCATACTTTTCCCTCCATCCTTTCTTTTCCACTGTGTTTTTCACCGACACAATTAGCCTCTTCTAGCTTCTGGGCTCATTGTTTGCGCATTTGTGGCGACAGAATTTCGTGATTCTTGAAAACCCTTCTGCATTTTGATGCATATGCCAGAGGCAACTACACTCTAAAGGAGCAATCTTCGGTCTTGTTTGTTTATTCCGCCCTTCCTTAATTGTTCGAAGCAAGCACGAGTCTTTTGTTTCTTGTTTTGGAGAATTTGGAGTTTGTAATCTTTTCCAAATTATGGGCTCCTTGTTGAGACAAAAATTCGTGGTTCCCGAAAATAACCTTTTGCTTTTTGATGCTTGTATGGTTGCTACATCAGCAATCACACACGCTAAAAAGCAATCTTGGGTTTTCGTTTTCTAAAATTTTTTCCTCTTTTTCTTATTGGGAGCAGACACGATTCGTTTGATTGTTGTAATGGAGAATTAGTAGCCAGATCTGAAGTGTGATTCTGTGATTGAGAATCTTCACTGCTGAAGGAATCCAGAGATGGTGGCCGAGGCTTGGATTTCGAAAATAGGGAATCAGGTGAGTAGCAATTTAAAGAACGCTCTACATTTGGATAATTCGTCGAAATGTCTGAACAAAAAACAGCCGTCACAGGAAAAAGAAATTGTTGGGATTTTGTCATTTGAAGTTGCTAATGTGATGTCCAAGATTATAAATCTCCACAAATCTTTGACTGACCATGAGGTGTTCATATTCAAGAATGAAATCTTGAGGTCCGAAGGCATAAAAACCCTCGTATCTAACGATGAAACCCAGCTTCTAGAGCTTACCCTTCTGGAGAAACTCGATGATTTAAACAGAATTGCTGGTGTTGTCTCAAGGTTAGGCAAGAAATGCACAATTCCTGCTCTGCAGGGGTTTGAGCATGTCTATGGGGATATAATCTCAGGAGTGATTGAAGTTCAGGAGCTCAGTTTTCTGGTGAAGGATATGGAGGGCATGATGAGGAAGATGGAGAGATATGTGAATTCAACTGTGAGCTTGTACACTGAAATGGAGGTGATGAATGAGTTGGAATTAGCCACCAAAAAGTTCCAACAGAATCACCTAGAGCAGAGCAGGAAAGCTTTTGAGCAGAAGTTGACATGGCAGAGACAAGATGTGAAGCATTTGAAGGATGTCTCACTCTGGAACCAGACATATGACAAGGTTGTCGAGCTTTTGGCGCGAACTACGTGCACAGTTTACGCTCGATTACATGCTGTTTTTGGTGATCCCCTCTCAAAGGGCAACTCTCCCAGATCCCAAATTAGTTCTAGTGGAAGCATGAGGCTTTTGAGGCAAGAATCAGTGCAGAAATCCTCCCATTTAGATGTAGTTAACAAGGCTCACAAGGAGACTAGTTCAAGAAAGCCATTTTCAACTAAGAGGAATGTCAATAATCATTCTAGGCCATTGCACAAGAGTGAAGGAGGCTTGTTTGGCCCCCAAGATTTCAACTTTGTCTGTGGAATCGGGCCAGGGAGGCTTTTCATGGAATGTTTGAGTCTCAGCAGCTCTGCTGACGATCATGTTAGTAGTTACGATGATCAAAGCAGCCAAATTTCAGGCACGAAAAGTGACAATGGCTCCTCTCTTTTGGGTCATTTGCTTCGTCCCAACTGCAGTTTAATGAAAAGGAGTCCCAAGAAACAGTTCCTGGGGTATGTGCCTCCTACTACTATCGGAGGCTCTGCACTGACACTTCACTACGCGAATGTCATCATCATTATAGAAAAACTGCTTTGCTATCCGCATTTAGTGGGCGACGAAGCGAGGGATGATCTATATCAGATGCTCCCCGCAAGCCTCAGAAAGAGTTTGAAAGCTAGCTTGCAGTCCTGCTCGAAAAACTTGGGAGTTTATGATGCAGCGCTGGCCCATCATTGGAGGGAGAGGGCCGTAGAAATGCTACAGTGGCTTGGCCCTATGGCGCACAACACCATAAAGTGGCAAAGCGAGAGGAATTTCGAGCAGAAGCAGCAGATTGTGAGGAGGAGTAATGTGCTGCTGCTGCAAACATTGTATTACGGTGATCGAGCAAAGGTTGAACAAGTTATGACTGAGGTTTTGGTTGCGTTGAATTACATATGCGGGTATGAGCAGCAGCAAAACGCGCTTTTGGGCAGTTTTGATTTCCAAGAATGGCAGCTGCAACATTCTCCTGCTTTTCTTTCTTGTTAGCTTTGATGTTGATGCTTTGTTTATATGATTTGATTGTAACTTTTGCAAGCACGTTTATTTTCGGTTCAGGGAGATGAAGATGATTGATGCCACTTAACATTTCACTGTAATTTGTATTTTGTATGTCTTACTTGATGCATTAGTTTTCTTGAATGATAGAGGAAGTTGATATTTTTATTCTTCTACTAAGTGGAATTAAATTAACTAGCAAAAATAATTTATAGAGGAGAGAGGGAAGAAAAAAACAGTGGAAAAGAATTAGTAGCGCTTTTACGTTGAAAAGGAGAACCCACTAGAGTCGCTAAAAGCATCTGACAACTTCCACCGAAGCGGTATCTAATTGCAGCAGCCCTCGTAAAATAAATACCAACAGTCAAAATTCATGGGGGGAAGCCCCAGGGTACAACTCAATTCACAAATTTAGAATAGACAGCTGAGTGCGGAGCAAGGGATTGTTGATCTCACTGCTAGAAGAGCTGCATCAGATCTGCAATTTTCGCTCAAGTTTTCCATTTCTCGTTTTCACGCTGTGATTTGCTTTATCGATCCAATTTATCATGAACTACAGGAGGTTAGTATGGTTTATCTTAATTCTTTTGTGTTTGTTTTGCAATCGCAGTTATTTTGAAATTAAATCTTTTTTCTTGCATATTAATCTTTTGCGTTCCTCTTGCTTATACAACAGATTATGTTGTAAAAGCCACTGGATTTGTGAGAAAAGCTGGAAAGAAGGAAGATAGATAATTTAAATGTCGCTTGAATTGCTCTCGTTATACAATGCGAATCTAAGGGTTATGATTGTTCGATTTATCAGAAAGACTTAATCCTTGTTAATAGCCTCATGCACGATTGTATAGCACTGGCTGTACAACTGTAGTTCAGCTATCAATTATCGATTGCCTACAATTTTACTGAAGTTTTTTCACATTCTTTCAAATGAAAGTTCACTCGGATGTTGCTTTCTATGCTTATTAACAACATTTGATGGATAGAGGATAAATATTGATTTAGTGGATAACTAATGATTCCCATATGTGTTGTGGGAAGCGACCTCTTGGAAACTCAAGTTCCAAGTTCAAAACGTTTGTAATCGGTAAATGTTTGAAATACGGAAAGACACAGTCTAGGTCTTATTGCTGTTAAATTTAAAAAATGTTGGAGAAGGCACCCACGATAAGTACCATACACAGAGAACGCAACCACATTTTGGAAGGTAATAATGCGGCGAAGATAATACCAATTAGTAGCTAAATGAATAATTATCATTTTGCTTATGACCCATTTTATAGTCATGAGAGATGGATTCACTGGTTACTTTTTCCATCTTCCACCCTGAATTTGGGTTCGATAATTCCCAGTCTATGGGGTCTGTGCTTGCAGTGCAGATGGACTTAGACCACTTTACGAAGCTTCTCTCACATGCTTGTGCAAGAATGTATTAGAGAACATTGGCATATATTTTGCATGATCTTTTGGTACATTTGCGTTTTCATGCTGTTATTTACGTGAAGGGATCCTAGAGGCTCAAGGTCTGCACTTTTTGATAACATGGATGGTCTCGAAGAGGGTAGACTCAGGTCCTCTTCTTCATACTCAGGTGGCATTGATGATCATGACAATGAGAAGACTATGGATAGTTTGCATGATAGAGTTAGCTTTTTGAAAAGAGTGAGAGATTCCTCCCTAAGCAGCAATTTTTTTTTTCTTTTTGCATTTTCCTTGCACAAAAAGTTTAGATTGTTTAATCTTCATTTTTTGGCCAAAATTATTTTGCTTTCTATGTTTATTAATATGAATGGGTTACTATTGTATCTTTGGAAACTCTTGTATGTGTCCGATTCAGCCAGTTTTTTCATGGCATAGCACTAATGACAGATACACAGAACTTATTGGCTGCTAATGTTGGGGTTTTTAGTGAACTTATGGCATAAATACGGGCTGGATAACTCAATCGAAACTCTTATGCATAACCGTGAAATTAACAAGAACTCATTAGTATAAGGAATCTTTTTAAGCTATTTTATTCGGATTCCATTCCTTTGCTATATCAAGATTGTACTCCAAGTTTCTTTTAACTAATGAACTCTTAAGTTCATCCAGAAAGGTTTAAGATTAACAGAACAGGGTCATTGTTAAATGTTAATATTGGGTGATTTATCCTATATTTGTGACTGGATGAAGGCGTTTCTTCTTTGGGGTGTGTTACATTATTATCTCTTTACTGGAACTTGTTGCAGTTGACTGGGGACATACATGAGGAGGTGGAGACCCACAACCGCATGCTAGATCGAATGGTATGTTAATCGGATGATGGCATATTAGTCCATGCATACATTACTAACAAACAGCTTCTGGTTGTCATTTTACTAATCAGGGTAATGAGATGGATGCATCAAGAGGAATTATGTCAGGAACAATGGATCGTTTTAAAATGGTAAACTGAAATAGATCCGTGCAATTCTTTTTGTTGCTTAAATCTGTGATTTCCTTTGATTTAGCTTTCTTGAAGTTTGGTCGGCTGATGTTTTTCAGGTGTTTGAAAAAAAATCTAATAAGAGAACCTGCAAACTTGCTGGATATTTTGTGTTTGCTTTCTTTGTGCTGTATTACGCGATTAGGTGAGCATCTCACTTGAACCTACAACTGCCGCATGCTAAGGGATCAAAAGATTAGGCAAGATGGATATTGCTTGGCTGATTACTCCTTCATTTTCAGGATTTTCTTTTATTACCGATATGGTTAAAAGTAGGACTCAAGCATTCTTTCCGTGATGGAACTCCAACAGAGGAATCGAGGGCTGTGTATTTTCTATGACAAAACCGCTCGAGCTGAGAAGAGTCGTGTCGTGTCTAGAGACAGGTAATGGAGCTTCCAATCACATATTTCTTCTATCTACGTCTGTGTAATAATGCCAAGCTCCATTGCTTAAACTGCATGTTGAAGGGGGAACAGCTATACTTTTCACAGTTACCTTTTGTCGCTTCGTGTAAATATATTCTTTGCGCACCCGTTGCCGACTAGTTTGTTGGAGCTATATATACGAATACGTTGTGGTATTATTTCCTGTTGTTTAGAGCATCCCATTAAAAAGTTACAATTGAGTTGAAAGAACTCAAAGACAGTACTGGAAAATGGCCGCCTCAATCAGTTTTTAGCTGGTGTTTAGACAGGTGCGCTGTCAAAGAATATAGGTCCTAGGTACGAGGTTTATTCTCACTGAAAGGATATCTCCTTCTCTTAAATGACAGCTCATCGGCTCTTTAAATCATGCAAATTTAGCTTGCATATGATGATCGCTGACCCACACACTCAAACTCAAGTCAAAATGTATTATTTGTCGCACCAAATCAAGCTTAAAAGAATATTATCAAATATTACGTTTTACACTTTATTATTTGTTAAATACTACCCACAAATTTATCAGAATTACAAGTAGTCGAATCTTTTAAAATTTCTGTCAATGATTTCATACAAAATCTATAAAACATCTTATCTAAAAACATAAGTAGAACAAAAAAACAAGTGAAACCAAATTAAAAACAAATATATGATGCATAAAACATATGAGGAGATTGTAATCGGAGAGTTTAAATGCAGTGATGAATAGGAACAGGCCCCATCTGAGAATCCCGATAGAAATAGGATAAGAAAGAGTCTACTGTCTAAATCTCTTACAACGGCAATAGATTTTTCAGGAGGTCAACTGAACAGGCTGACAATTCGTAACGAATGCTGTCCGATTTTATATGAGCTTGGGTATAGTTTGATTCCGTTGATGCATTAGCTTGACAAATGAACAACTCTATGGAGATTCATACCGATTGCATCGACATCTTCTGATGTAATGCCACATATATAACGTATAACATAAACAAGAAAAATGATGGGGTTTTTGGTCATAATGAGTTGAAACTTGAAAGCATGAAATTTGAGAATTTTGTCCCACTATTTGCGACAATATTGTGATCAAGAATATTGGGGGCAAAAGGAAGGCCAGAATTACGTGGTTTATTGATTTGTGTGGAACTTGGAATTCTCTCTCTCGACTGTTGTTGGAATGCGGCTTATGTCGGATTCAATGCCTGAAAATGAGAGGCTTATGTGGACCATTTCTTCCCCCCAACACCAAAATACCCATGATGATTTTATCACTTTACACATTGAAATCATGACTTACCCTAAACAATTTCTTAATTAATTAAATATGGCTTTTCAAGAGTTTTTAGTCCTTTTCTTTCGGTCGTAGTACAAGGGGAGAGCGTTGAAAGTTTTTTTCTTTTTTTCTTGAAAATTTAATCTTCAGAGATTGTTTGACGACAATATAATCCTGCAATTGGATCGGAAAACAAGATAAATTGTGATGCCATTTATACTCTTCATTATCGATCATCTTTTTTTTTTTTTTTTGAAGAGGTACATCAACCATCTTACAAATGCGGTTGTTCTTAGTTTTTCTCCACTGATGGGAAGTTGTTCTTAGTTTTGACGCAAATACTTTCAACTCATCTCTAACGGGTGAAGGTTGTACTCATAGTCTCACAGAGGAACAAAATATTGATATGCTGGTAGAATAAAAATAATTTCTAATGATAGTAAGCATATGCATTTTCTTCTTTGGAAATCGAAAACAGAAGGATGGAAAATGTAATCCTAGATTTTCAATTAAACAGGGGAAGAAAATCATGATCAGTTAATGTAGATAATAGGAAATATACATATACGTATCAGGGGCCTGTATGATCTTATTTGACAGATTCTAAAGATAAAACATGTACATATACATAAACTTTTTCGGTCCGGATCCCCTGTTAAACAATGATGTTACACTAGCTGGATCATTGACAAGTGAAAAAATCAATGCACGTGCTAATAGAAAAAGATTCTATCATAATTTATCTCCCTTGACTAATACACTTGTCAATAAACGGGGGATCAAGAGTGAAACTCTATACGCACCATGAAACCGTTAAAAGGCAAGCAAACTCTCTCGTCATGTTTTAACTACTACTTCCCTCTCAAAAAACTCAAACACAAGTGACTAGGCAACATCCCAGAGATGAAAACCCTAAGAAAACTCCATGCCTTGATAATCTCCCACCAGCAATTATGCTCCGTGGCTATCAAGCGGCAGAGCCCATGTCACCCGCAAGAACGAAATAATGTGATGATTTGGAGCTACGTGAATAACCATTTGATGTGTAAGACCACGCTGGCTGCTGGTGTTATCAGCCTTGTGATTTGGGGTGCAGATGCATTCCCCTGCTGTTAAGAAAGATCTGGATTTGAATGTGTTTACTGGTAATGGTCTATGTGGGAAAATGGGATGAAATGGCGTGCAGGGATATCGTGTCTTAATAATGCCGGTTTGATGAGGCACTAGAGGTGTGTAAACAAATGGAATTGACTAATACTAGTGTAAATGTATGTCATGTTTGTGAAGAAAATCTTGTTGAATATGGCTAAAAAGGAATGTAATATACCAACAATTCTATGTCTTGTAATGAAAATGAAAGAAGGTGGTTATAATATAATCCTAAAACAGGAAGAAAAAGATAACCATTTGGCCATTTTAATTTGCGTCAATAATACCAAGACAGAGGCGCCAATCAGGCTGACTAACAATCGAATCTGATTGCCACATTGCTATATATCAAATGGGATTTAATTTGCACGTGTGGTGAAAGTAGATTATATTATAATTTATAATCCTGGTTGTGGCAATGCACTGAGCAGGAGCTAGTGATGGGATTCTTCAAGTGTTACACATGCTTACAAATCTATACACAGGGCATACATAATATAGGAAAAATATATCATATATGCAATATGGATGAATATGAGCCACATATCAATAATTAAATCTACAATTTAAATTTTTTATGTTTTAATTTTTAATGCTTAAAAATTATTTTGTAAATGATGTTTGTTACTTTCCATCCGCCATGTACAGAGATTACAATTAAAAAGGTAATATTCCTATTTTCGAAAGAATTTTTTCTTATAGAATCACAACCCTTATATATTCATTTGACAAGCATAAGTCTGATGGTAACTAGCTAAGAACTACTCACGCATAGCTGGATCTTTTGATCCAATTATCGATATTTTCTAATATTAGACGCTTAATAATTTGCTAATTTACTAAATATTTTCCACTTACGCACATTATTTGTTTTTATTTTCTTCTTCTTGATCTTGTTCCCGTTCTCGTATATAATTTCATTTGTTCCTTTGCTTTATTAGAGACATTCCTAAAGAGTTTTACTTGAACGAATCATTCGCGGAGATATGCTTTGATCATAAAATTATCTTGGAGTACTCTTAAATTTTATATTCAAATATTTAAAATAATGGCAGCATCATAATATGTATTTAAAATAATGCAGCATCATTTAATAAATACCTGCCGCAGCCTCTAATGATAGTCAAACCTAGTTAATTACTAAAAAATCATTGCTTAAACCAAATATATAGTGGCCTGCAAACATTAAAAAAATATCATGAACCCATTAATTAACTAACTTGGATGTCGTTATCATTTCTTATTTTCGCCATTCATTTAATAATTTACTTCTTTATTGCAAGGGTGGCTGATAGTGTATATATATATATCTTGAGAAGAAGGGTGGCTCGTAGTCTAGTATTTATTTCAGTGGAACTCTCATTGCTGGGACAAAATTAGCGCCCAAGGAGAAAGTTTTTGCAGTCGACATGTAATTGAGTACCAACACATATAATTGTGCTATTATCAATAAAAAACTAATCAAATTTTTTGAAACGTTACTTAATTAGCGGTTTAGTTTGATTGCAACTGGCACAAAGATGATCGCATAAATAAAATTACACTCGACATTGTATTTTAATGGTTGAGACCCCTCATTCTATCTGGATATTATCATTCAGTAAATTATAACACTAAGAATATATTGTTAAAACTCACATAAAAAGATAAATCGTACTCACACAATATTATATTAAGATCTCAATACCCATTTGTGATTCCTGTTCATATGAAACTAAAGCTTATGGTTATATTAATGGACGAGTGACGCGTGTTACTGCATGATACACGACGACAAAAAATGAGCATTATGAAAATATCATGATACATGAAGTCAGGAAGCTGAAATGTGGAAATTGAAATTCTTATAATTTTATAATATATTATGAGTAGCATGCATGGCGTGCACAATTTTCAGCATTTGCTTTTTATCTCGTTAAAATCATTCAAGATATCAAATCATATATATGTTAAATGGACTAACATATATTCAGAGATATCTTAGTCGGTGGATTGATGGATTAGTGAAGAAAAAGTCAATATATAATTTTAAATTTTACTACAACTCTAATTTGATATATATTCCATAAGTATTATTAGTACAACATCTGTAAATGGCATCTAATCTATACGGTTGTGAAATGATACCAATAAATCTAACTTTGCACTAATTTTATCTTGATTACGAAATTAAAAGTCAATTTCAAATTCTTGTATTATGATTATGAATTCAAGTACAGCCAAACTGTTGAGGTTCCTTCTTCAATCTAACATGTTGGAACGTGAGACAGCGACGTGCGCACCACCTGCCAACTTGCATTTGACCCCACCATTAGAAACCCTAATTTTTATACAGATTGATACAATCAAAAACACACAGAGAGACCACTAGATACACTATACATACACATATACATACAAAGAAGCAGTGGTATTGAGAGACAAAAGGGTTCTATAAAATATGGAGAAAACCTAAACAATAATTACAGAAATCAAAACATTGGAAAAGACATCATCATATAGTTTTATATTTTCTTCAGTGTTTTTGAGCTCTTAGTATTTTGTAGTGATATATACCAATAGTTTTTTCAATCTATTCCTTCTTTATTCTCTCGTCTCCTTTCTTCTTCATATCTGATTCTCTGCAACTTCTTTTTTCCTTTTTTTATTTCAAATTACTATATATAATCCTCAGACTTAATTTCATGCTATATAATTAATATATATCTTCTTTTCTTAGTTTTATCTTTGCTTGATTCGACAAACTTGGATCTAATCTTCTTTTCTTTTTTCATTTTTTTATCTTGGTCCCCTTCATCACCACAATCAACTCTTTAGGGTTCAACAAAATCTTGATTTGATTTACTTCATCCACTGTCTCAAATTAGGGGTTCCTCATCTCTAGTTTCGAATTACTTTTTCTTTTTGTTGATTAAAAAAAAAACACAAAAGAAAGATCAACCCATATCTGGGCATCGATCTTTCTCTTTCTAGCTGAGAAGCCAAAGTCAAGTATCGCATAAAAACCGGTAATTCTGGCGAACTGGTGGTGGGACGGAGTTCAGGTGGGTTTGCCGGGATCTGAACCGGCATCCCTAATGAGGGCAAGCGAGAAATGGAGCTATCAATCAACGACAAGAGCGGCGGA
>AYJT01085127.1:0-12390 GCA_001278415.1 Ocimum tenuiflorum | reverse complement strand
CGTAACAACAACCAATCCACGATAGACCCTACACCCGTCGCAGAGTGTAATTTCCGTTTCTATCTAAAACCCCGCCGCACCCGGCGTCACATTTGTTCGTCTCACTTTCCACCCACCGACCCACCCACTCTCCCTCTCTTGGACTATTGTTCTTCTGCTCTCTCAGTCTCTCTCTAGAAATGAGTAATTTTTCCCATCTCTCTCTCAGTTTTTGTTTGTTTTATTGTTTTCTCCGGTTGAGATTCAGCTTCTTCATCTTTCTTACTCGTTTCTGATTCGGTGCTTTTTATTTTTGAAATTTTTTGCAGCGAAGATTAAGATCGGAATCAATGGTAATAGATCTGATAGCTCCTTTTCCAGTTTTGTTTTTAATTTTATGTTGTCAAATGTAAAGTGATTGCACGTGAGCTATTTTGGTTGATGATTGTTTGGGTTTGAATGAAGGATTCGGAAGAATCGGCCGTCTCGTTGCTAGGGTTGCTCTTCAAAGGGACGATGTTGAGCTTGTTGCTGTCAACGATCCCTTCATCACTACTGATTACATGGTATAATTTCTTTCACTAGTCCCTTTTAGCTCCGATCTATTACAACTTTTGTTTATGCTTTAATTTGATGTCTTTTTGGTATCCGGATTTATTGAATGCAACTGATTCTGCATTGATTTGCGGCTTGATTATATTTGAAAAGCGAAATGAGCTCTTTTGCACCATTTGAATGTTTGGATTGACAGTGATTGCTGGATTGGAATAACCGCAATATTAGTTGGTTTGAACTTGCGACCTTTGGTTATTAATACATCCGCTCCAATTAAGACACTAGTTTATATCAAGTGCTGTGCTTTTTATATGATTAAGATATTGGTAGATAGTTAAATATGTATAATGGTACAGATAACATTGTTAATTTAAAGTGTTGATGGTTTTTCCAAAATCTAAGTCGAAAGTTTTGTTAATTTGAAATTTAATTTAAAACTAACATGAGTATATGGCCGTTTTCAGTTTTAGTTTGCATGTTGGATAAATCATCGCCTCATTTTCGCCTTGATACATAATCAATTAATTGAGGGTTGGAGCCTATGATGAATTGCTATTGCTTATGAATTCCACAGAATCCTTCAAACCAAAGGAGTGCTATGAATTGTATTCTATGTCTTGGTATTTGTTTTTCCACATCAGGATTTCCATTTTTGCTTGGTTTGGCATTTTCTGCAAAGTATCATTGTTCAATATTTGGTGCCCTTTTGCTGCAGACCTATATGTTCAAGTATGACAGTGTCCATGGCCAGTGGAAGCACCATGAGCTCAAGGTTAAGGATGAGAAAACTCTTCTCTTCGGTGAAAAATCTGTGACTGTTTTTGGGATCAGGTAAGGCTTCAAAACAAATTGTCATATATTTCTTCAATTGTGCTATTGTTGACTTCTTTTTGCGTCATTGGTAGAAACCCAGAAGAGATTCCATGGGCTGAGACTGGTGCTGAATACATTGTGGAGTCAACTGGTGTTTTCACCGACAAAGATAAGGCTGCAGCCCATTTGAAGGTATTGCAGCAAATTAATCGGATTTTCTTGTTTGGCTTACTGAAGTCGTGTATAACATCTCTATTTCGCACAAATGGTAATTGAGTCAATAATACTAGCTCTACAACCAGTTGCTGCAAATTCTTTGGAAATTCTTAACTCTACAACCAGTTGTTGTACTTTCTGCTTGCATCACTTGTTTGTTAGTGAAGATACCCACTGAGTTGTTGGATAACAGGGTGGTGCTAAGAAGGTCATTATTTCTGCTCCTAGCAAGGATGCTCCTATGTTCGTCGTAGGTGTCAATGAGAAGACATACACACCAGATCTCAACATTGTGTCCAATGCTAGCTGTACCACAAACTGCCTTGCCCCATTGGCAAAGGTTTGCAATACTTACATGTCTTGTATTCTTTATACATTATCACGTCCCTTCTAAGACTTTATTATGTTTACTTTCAGGTAATTAATGATAGGTTTGGGATTGTGGAAGGTCTTATGACAACTGTTCACTCTATCACTGGTTAGTATAACTATGATCTCATCTAAGTTTTATGTGTATGCTTATGATCTCATCTAAGTTTTATGTGTATGCTTGAACTTACTTTATTTTCTTTATCAATCAGCAACTCAAAAGACCGTTGATGGACCTTCTGCCAAGGACTGGAGAGGTGGAAGAGCTGCATCTTTCAATATTATCCCAAGTAGCACTGGAGCAGCTAAGGTAGCTTAGTTATTTCACGGGTTAAATTTGATCTTGTGTTATGTGTGTCTGATTTTGTATCCTTGTTTACTATGAAGGCTGTTGGCAAAGTTCTCCCTGCATTAAATGGAAAATTGACTGGAATGGCCTTCCGTGTCCCAACCGTTGATGTTTCTGTGGTTGATCTCACAGTGAGATTGGAGAAGGAAGCTACTTATGAAGAAATCAAAGCAGCAATCAAGTAAGATTGTCAACCATTTTGCTTTTGTCTATTACTGGTTTTACTTGTCTAGTTTGGCAAAAAGGAAAATTGAGTGGAATCTAATAATCGATGTGCTTTTGATAGGGAGGAGTCTGAGGGAAAGTTAAAGGGAATCCTGGGCTACACTGAGGATGATGTGGTGTCTACTGATTTTGTGGGCGATAACAGGTGAGATAATAAGAATTGGCAAGCTGAGATCCATACAATAGTTGTGTAATGCATTATAAAGTATTTTTTCTAATAGATTTTTTGACTGCTGATACCACAGGTCAAGCATTTTTGACGCCAAAGCTGGAATTGCTTTGAGCAAGAACTTTGTCAAGCTTGTTTCGTGGTACGACAATGAATGGGGTTACAGGTAATGCTGATGCTTCTCATCTAGTATTCATGTCTCACATTTCATCTCTTCAATATCATAGTAGATTACTGATTTTGTATATCCTCCTCTTGCAGTACCCGCGTGGTTGATTTGATTAAACACATTGCCTCCACTCAGTAAGTTTGTTATGTCTAGCTGCACTCGGTTAGGCTTCCACATCTGCTATGGTGGTTTTGCGGAATTTGAGTTTGAATAAATTGTTCATCTATTTGAGACAGTTATATATACTTAGATGTGTGGCTTGTTGTAGCAGATGTGCAAATCCTGGTAGGTCTGACCGATATTTTGAATATTTTTGTGTCTGAATGTTGATTGTAATCAAACTATCTGCTTCTGGCCTTGGCTTTTGTCTAAGGTCAAATGCTTAAATAATTTTGCTTCTTTTTGGGTTTCTTGATTGACCCTTTTGGAGTTCGAAAAGGTAGGAGGATGGTTTGGCCATTCTTGTTTGGACTCATTCCAACCTTTTTGTGCCTCGTGATGATCTACTTTCCATGTGTATTGAGTGGTGGTTGGGCGGCAGACGTTTGTCTTTTCAGATTCTAATAGTCTCTGCTTTGATGGTATCCATAAAAGTTTGTGGTCTAAAATTATATAGGGAGAGTTTGTGGTCCAAGTTTATGGTATCATGTGAATACAAATGTTGCTTTTTGTGGGTGGGATAATTGGTAGGGTGGGGCTATATTAGTATCAGGTGTATGTTTTTGGGCTTTTCTATGTATGTTTATATTGGTGGATAATGTTCATGATTCGTTAAACAATGAGTAGAGTCGATATTTTACAATAGTTGAGTCCCACGTTAAGTGAAACATTAAAGTAAGGGGTTCACGCCATAATGGAATTCAATTTTCTCTAATCTTGTATTAGAGATTTTAGAACGTCGTCTCAGTAATTGATCGAATTTGGAACAATTTTGGTTTAGATTGTATTTTGAGGTGTAAAATGGGTCGACCGAACTTGAGCTCAAAATTTCAAAAGTTTGTCAAGCTCGAGTTCTATTCGATTGAGCCTGCTTTATTATTTTATTTCCAATTTTCATATAAAATAGAATTATTTATATAATATAAATAAATATATTAAATAATAGATTTAGAAATAAAAATATAAATAATATCAAGCTTCGTCCAAGCTCAAGCCTTGAGTAGGATGAGGCTTGCAAGCCTAGTGAGTCGAATGAGCTCTACCTCGATACTTACTTGAGCATCTCGAATTCGAGCTCAATTTAGCAGTCATTGAGTTGATTTTGATCCTATCTTGAGTAGTTTATGAGCCAGTTGGATTCATTGATATATGTATTTGCATTTGGTAATTATGTTATAGTTGGATTCATTGATATATGTATTTGCATTTGGTAATTATGTTATAGTCAGGGCTGAGCAAGAATGAACTGTTTGTAATGTATATGGGTGTAAATGAGACGATTTTCTCTCATCGCATGGAGTATGCATGCCAAATGAAGCAAGGAATGCCAATATGAATAATTAACAAAATAACATTAAAATTACAAGATTTGGGGAAGCCCCCTCATCTCTTTAATTTTTTTTTTTAAATTTGAAATTATAATGAAATATTACTAAATTTTGTAATCCATGATCTATTGGACATGGAGGAGCTCTGTTGGCCATTTGTGCCCTGAATAGGGAACTCTTGCCTCTTCAATTGAAATCGACTCTAGTAATATAATAAAATAAGACCGGGATGCTACGGTTGAGATAGTTAAGCCGGCAAAGCAGAGGACTGAAAATTTTCGTGCCACTAGTTTAAATTAGGTTCTTGACACATGGTTAGATTTTAATTTTCAGATTCGTTTTAATATTTATACATATTGATTATCGTAAATTAGATTTATTTTGTGACATTGGTTTGCCATGGAAACTTTAGCATTTTTGGCGCCAGTGTTTTTTCTTCATTTTTTAGCTAGTTGTTTTTCATAATTATTTTTTTATCTATAAAAACCTACATTCCGTGATGGAACACGAGAGAGGAAATTTTGTTTTATAGTTAATATCATTACCATGCCAGCTTTTCTATTCTCCGAAGTTTGGTTAGAACTCCTGGCTTGATATCTAATTTCTAAAGATGAACTGGTTTCGTTGCTGGAACGCGAAAACACTCTGGATCATAATAATCCAACAAACTAAATGGGATAATTTTTAGAGCTTTTGTAGTGAATTATGATTATTATCCTAAAATCATACACCATAGATAAGTTTATGCTTTTCGATTCTCAAGTTTTAAATAGCATTCGATGTGCGGAGGCGGTTGGCGGCGTCGAGGGTGCAGCAAGTCATTGAAGGACCAACAAAACGCCATGACCACACATAAAAAGATAAGCGTGCTGTCTACCACCTCGGGGTGCATCTTTCCCATGACCTTAAAGGTTCAAGGGTTCGAGTCTATGTGGGGACGTTCGTGTGAGTTTATTTAATATTATAGTTAAGTTCCAAAAAGAAAAAGATGAGCGTGCTGTGTGTGACGGTCATCGTCCTGCAATCGTCGATTATTTAGGTGTCAGAAGACCGACCTCACCGGCGTCAAGTCCTAATGGGGCAGGCCATGGATCGACCCTGAAGTGTGGAGCGACTGCCGAACACATTTTCTTGGCAGAGTATGGCAACAATGGCGCCGTAGCAGGCTCTGCTAATAGGGTGAAGTCGGCTGCTGTGAGAACTAATTTGGGTAATGCAGAAGCGAGCAAGTTTATTCGCTTTGATTCTAGGAGACCAGTGGATTCCGACAGCTCAGGTCCCCTCAAGTTTTTTATGAAAATGTACAAGACATGGAGATCTTTTGATGAGGAACTGTTGAAGTGATTGATTAGATGAGGAATTGTACAAGAAATTATCACTGCACCAGACAGCCAACTTCAAAAGTTTTTAAAGATGAAATGATAAGGTTGATTATCGAAGAAGTAATTATATTTTTAAAAAAAGTGGTTATGTTTGTAGAATCACCTATCAAGAGAAATTATTAAGAAATAATATAGAACTATATTTTTCTTCTTAAAGTATCTATTAATTATACTAAAGCAACAAATGGAGGATTATTTCGACAGTTTTGTATCACCACAACACTGCCATGTTCCATCAGAAAAATGATTTCCAAATCTCTGTCTCATGTTTCTAACCTCTGATACCGATGGAGCATAATCCATCTTACCACTTTTTCTGCTTCACTTTTCTTACAACTACATCCTAATCTCTCCTGTTACATGCAAATCTTTAATTTTGAGTAATTGTTCATGTTTTTTTTGAGAAATATTCTTATGTTTTGCTTCATTTGAATTGACAACTTTTGTAAAGTGCTTTGCAATGCAGTAACCAGCTTCTAATGCATCAACCCTTAAAAATTTCATTGTTGTAGCTCCATATATAGGTTGTAGAAGTTTGGAAATATTATTTGTAAATAAGCTAATCGATAATTGGTGATTCCATCAACTCTCTGATAAAAGTTATACTCATTTGACCACATGGTATATTGATGTTTTAGAAATCCACAACACATGAGATAAAAATATACGAAAAAACAATTCCCAAGAGCCACAATGAATATTTGATTAGTGTTGTCAAATTTACGTTAAACTCCATGACAAAATGAAATTGTGTTCAATACCAAGAAATTTCAAGATATTGTGTTCAATGCTTTTTAGATTTAAATTTGTAAGAGGTCCCGTTCGATACACGGGTAGAGGACTAGTTAAAATAACTATGGCAAAATTCTAAAATATAAATAATAACTAGTCTTACAACCGTATGGATGGAGATTTGATATTTATTATGACTCTACAATACAACAAACAAAACTTTATATGAATATATTTAGTATTGCCCAAGAAATTTACTTAATTTTTACTTAATGTTTGGGATTGAATTCGATCTGGTCCAATCGCTCTAGATCTTAAAGTCCAAGTGTAGCCTAAGGCCCATCTAGCGTCAGAAGAGCGGGCAAGCACTCAACAAAGGCCCAATTGAGGTTGACAGATTCCACAGTGTTAGGATTCACTGTTAAACACAAACGAAACACAATCTATGAAGAATGAAGAATCAAGAAATCGTTTAGCCCCGATCCCAAAAATAGGATCAAGTGCTATAAAAATGCACACGAAAGAAAAAAGAAAAAAAAAAAGAAAAATACACAATAGAAATTTTTACGAAATGGATAGAATAAGATATTTTTCATTTCAAAGGAAAATGAATAGCATAACATTTTGAAGTGCTAAGCCGAAAAATACAAAAGTGAAGTACTTGGACAAAAATAATACTCGTCTAGTCAAGCAACAAATAGGATTCAAAAATAACGATCAAGACCAATCGAACAATCCAACGTATATGTTATTCAATCTATGAAGACATAAGAAGAGTTCAAGCATTTCTAGTCAAATTGATCAAAATAAATATACTTGATCAGTCAAAAGATCGAATAAGAACCAAACATAAGAGTGAATAATTAGTCAATCCCACCATCATAATCGTATTTAATTCACATAAGTGTTAGTTGGCTAAATACACTATCAGACTTGCACGTGCAAGGGTAAGAATGTTCAATAAAAGCACATGTGACGTTTTCTAGTCAAATACCAAGAAGAGAACATATTTAACTAGATAAAAACCAATAAAATATATCTTATGAAACAGTTAACCTTCAAACATCCATTCAATCATGTGGCATCAATCAATGAATTACATTACAGTTTTAGTCAACACTAAAAGTCAATTGTAGCAAAAGTATAAAATACACAAAATATAGTTGATCGAATCATAAGGTGCCACAAAATATAAGAGTCTATGCTAAAAATGTCCAAATGAAATTTAGTGAAGGTTGATTTCACAAAATAGAAGAGGTCCCAAATTATCCACGTCGAGCCCCTGCCTTCATCATATTCTTGGAAAATATTTTAAAAAATATTTGGGTTGAGCGAAAAGGACACTCAATGGATGTTTCCGTTTTGTTTTTTATAATAAGGTTAGTTACAAGAATTAACATAACATTTGCCCACTTTTGCAATTTTCACATAAACTTTCAAACATTGCATATTTTAACATAATCTTTTACAATTTTCACATGAACATTGTATATTTTGACATAACATTTCCATTTTTTGGCAATTTTCACATAAACTTTAAGAAGTTGCAAGTTTTAACCTAACTTTCTTTGTTTTTCACAAATTCAGCATCACAATTATTTACTTTTGCAATTTTAACATAACCTTTCAAATATTGCAAAGTTTATTATATTCTTTTGAAATTTTACAATTTTAACATACAATTTTTATGGGAGATCATCAAACATATTTAGCCTGTTAATCACATGTACATGGTGAATTGCATTGAGTATGACATTTTTTTTATTATATATAATGAACACATTATCTTTCATCATCTAGTGAAATTGATTTAAAAACATATTTATAATGAAATTGATCCCGGAGTTACATATTTATGATAAGTTTTAGGGACTACACCCAATTTGAAGATACTAATATTTGATATTAAACATCAATATAATTTAAAATATCACAATTGACGCACAATCATTTAGAATAAATGGATTTAGAATAGCTAAATCTAACAGATTTTATCGAAATTCTTTGTTGATAAAAATTTATGTGAAATTCGCAATAGTATTAAAAACGTTAGGTCAAAATTTGCAATATTTAAAAGTTTACGTGAAAATTGCAAAATAAGCAATTGTTGTGTGAGAATTGCAAAAAAATGAAATGTTATGTTAAAATATGCAACGTTTGAATGTTTGTATAAAAATTATAAGAGTGGACAAAGGTTATAATTCGGACGAACTGGATGGTCCAATTCAATCGAATTGGGTTAGGATTTCAATCTGAGTTTCAATCGAATTAGAGCATGAGATTCGATTGAAGTTCAATTTGGTCGAATTGAAGGGGCAATTCGGTCGAAGTGGAATAAAAGAACGCGCGTGAAATTCAAATGATGAGAGCAAACATCGCGCAGGTCAGGAAACCAATTCGATCGAATTGGGTAGACCGATTCGGTCGAATTGGCGAGTCTGCCCCAGCTCGCCTACGTTGTTCATGGCGGGTTTCGTGTTCTTGGCTCGGTCCTATGGTCTTTTCTAGTTTGCCACAACATACAAAAGGATCCTCGGGTTCGAATAAAGTCTTGGTTCATCAAATAACACATTTTGGTAAAAAGATGTTCAAGATTCAACCATTGTTGGTCTCAAATCAGAGATAAATATAATGCGGAAGCGTTAGTAAATAATCAATTGCGAAAAAGGTAAGTCCAATTTTATCTCAGTTGACTTAAAGAGCAAGTCAGCTGGGTTTCTTAAAGTTGTTGTTGAGTAGGTTAGTTAGGGTTTATTCTTAGTTATACTCCAGCTACTATGAGGTAGCTGGATTTCAAACACTTAGCAGAAATGTAAGAAAAGTTGTAAACAGACATAGTTATTATAGAGGTTCGGATTTAATCAATCCTACGTCCTCTCTTCCTTTAGATGAAGGGAATTCACTAATATTTGTTATAAACGGTGTTTGAACACGGTTTACAACTAGGATTCTTCTGAAACAGAGAGCTTCTAATGCTTTCGGTCACAGGTACGGCTAATCTTCGAAGCTTTATTGGAGTTTGTCTCTTAGACTTCTTTGATTGACAGGTGAAGGTTTCAGTTTCTTTCAGAATATGAATCAGGTTGGTGGTTATCCTTTCTTAGACTGAAGTCTGAAGAAAGGTTCTTGGAAACCTTTAGTTAATAGACAACTTCAGGTTCTCCGGGTCTCGAGTCTAAACTCGAATAGCTTTTGAGAATGCAGAGATAGAGAGTAGAAAGCTTGTGTGTGAGATTGGTAGAGTGTGTGTAACTTTTTCTTCTTGCTTCGTCTCTTTTATTTATAGAGTAAGAATTTTGAATAGTCTCTGTTGTGAGACAACAAATAAATCATTTCTTTTTGGCTTTTGCAAATGGAGCTGTTACTCTGCTCGAAACAAGCTTTATCTTCCTCTTTATCTGCTGAAAAGCCGGATAAAGTTATTATCCACTAGATAATAACTGAGGACTGACTACCTTTTAAGGTGTTGTAGTAGGTCAACTTTGTTACACGTCTTATCACTTTTGATATTCTATTGAATCTCAGTTGTAGCTGAGTTTAAAGTTGACTAAAAACTGACTTCAACCTTTTCTTATTCTCTTTGTCTTCAACCTTTTCTGACTTCAACCGCTAGCTTGACACAGCTGTCATGGTAACTGTGGTAGATCAACTGTGGTATCTCTCAGTTCTGATGACACAGCTGAGGACAACACATAGAACTCGATCTTCTGTTGCTTTCAGGACTTGTAATCCTCCAACTCTTGTTCTTCATGAACCTAAACTATTACAATCAGTCTTATACATATTACATATTAAAATCAGTTTCTATTCTATTCAAATGCATTAATGGTGTTTGACATTCATCAAAATACAAATATCCCTAATAACAAAAGATTTAAGCTCAAAACTCATCATGCAAGGGGGCTCATATTTTAAAATGAAATATTAAGGTTCACAAACACGAAATGTAACCAAGGATAAGAATCAAACGTCAAGGACTTTATTTCAGCAAGAGGCATTTGTGCATGTTCCAAGATTTTACAAGAAAAGCAAGAGGCATTTATACATGTTCCAAGATTTTACAAGAATCCAACCAAGGTTTCAAGGGCTAGCATATCTACCATAGTTTAAAGACAAAATGGTTACGTTAGTTGGTTCTCAGGATGAAGAAGTGGTGAATGAGCTTTGGTGGCTACAAGGATTCCTTATCCTCTTCCAAGTGCAAAGTTATCGAGAAAATTTTTTTGGGTGCTCTTTGAAGTGGCCTCAACACACGAGAAGTTTGCAAAAATGAAGAATGACGGGAGGCTTAAGACTTGTCAGTATTTATACTTTGTGGGGGAAGGTTAGGGTTAGGGTTTAAGGGAGTACTTTAAGTTATAACACGTACTTTACTATAATTTAATTTCATGACATAAGTCATGCAACATTAGTTACATACTAAATATTCGAGCTCATGGCTTACGAATAATAGTTCTCGTTTTATTATCTCTCGCCTTTTGAAAAAATACGGAGTGTTACCGATTTATAGAGAGAGAATAGATCCTTGATTAATTTCTTTCTTCCTTCATTTCTTGTGATACCTTGGTTATATACTAAATAATTCTAATGAAACATAAAAATAGGCCTAAACAATGGGCCATGAACACATGAAATAAACTAGAAATGAACTCTAAATAAATACAACCCGAAACGTATTTATCTTTCTTTCCTCCAAGAATCCATGCCCATGCACATACTTATGCTCTTCAAAATTCTTATATGGGGACAATAAAACACCTAAAGGAATCAAGTGCCATATCTATTAACATCGACAATAACAAATAACAATCGAGATATACTTAATTGTCCTTTGTAAAATTGTTGGAACAAACTAGAACTAAAGTAACCCACCCTGTTCAATGGAGCCCTATTTACTCGGTCATACCTTCTTCGCATATCTATTTCATGTATACGAACATAACTATAATATCAAGAATCTGAACGCAAAACTAAAACCTTAATATTGAGATATGAATATGAAACCTCAATGATCAACACTCAAAACCTAACATGATGATCCATTTACAACATAAAATTTATGAAATTAAACTATCCATCGTCCAAAAATACACTTGAGAACAGAAAAGGCACCCCATATGATATGCATGAATGCATCATCTCTCTTGGAAAACATCAAAGAAAGTTATCTATTACTCCTCCTTGTCAAGCTAGACAATGAATAATATTGTCCAAAGATATAGTAATTGTAGTGCTAATAGCAAAGAACATAGACGATCTTAACAATGTTGTTAACTGAATTCATACGTGAAGAGAAGTCTCAAAGTCCATATTCTCAATTTCAAAATTAGAGGAAAAGCACACACGAATTCGAAACACGCATGCATCCTCCTTAATTTTCCACAACCAGGAAAAAAGACTAAACAAGCAATCATCAATTCCCTCAGAATAACCAACATTATTCGTTTTAAATCATTCTTCTCCGAGAAGGCGGCGAAAGCTCCAGTCCTGATGTGATTCATGCGCGACGTAATGCTCTTGTTAAAATTATCCACATCGACTGGAGATCGATGCCTGGGTTAGTTTATAAAGGTGAGAGTATCCCATCCTTACAAGCTGGTTTTGTAGGGGTGAGTGGAGCCCAATAGCCTGTAGGAATGCAAAAACTGAATCTCGATTCGTTTCGCTTGGATCGGATTTCGGATACCATAACTTATCATACATCAGTTATTTGCCTAACATACTTCTAGAAGTTGTAAATGCATCACACAGGAGTTACAGAATTCTTACCTGTGAATTTGGCGCAAATTTCGTCTACGGATGTAAAGGTTGATTCCAGAGTTGGATTCTGAGTTGTATCTCCTGCTTGATCTCGCGTAGTCCGGTGATGACAGATCGGAAAATCTCCAAGTCCGGAATCCCAAGAAAAACGGGCACCCCCACTATATCCCTTTGTAGGGTTTCTA
>AYJT01085124.1:0-27066 GCA_001278415.1 Ocimum tenuiflorum | reverse complement strand
TTTCACACACAATACAAAATTCTCTCATTCTCATTCTCGTTGTTCAACTAGTTCACTCCCAAAAAGAAATTTCATTGTCATGGATCCCAATCAGCCAAATTATTCAAATTTTAAACAAAACCCACAATGGTCTGGTTCTCCAAATTCCGGATCTTATTTTCATCCTCATAATATTGATGAATTCGGAAATTCTTAAGATTTTCAAAGCTCTCAATATTATCAGTACTCCCAATTTTCTCCAAATTTCAATGAAACTTCTACCTCTCAACAAGTTCCAACTTCACAAAATATCTCATGTAATATGTTTGAAGAGGTCAACATCCAGATAAAAATAAAAAAGGAGCAAAATATTTGTCTTGGTGTATAAAGGAAGATATAACTCTCATGTCATCTTGGATCTTCGTTAGTGAAGATAAAATACGGGAGAAATTCAGCACTAGATATTGATATGTAATTTTTAGCTCATGCAATTATAATTCTAAATTTCATGTGTTGTATTTTTACTTCGTCAATTTGTCTTTTATTTCAGATTAACTGTCATAATTTTTATTTGCCAAGTATATTTTTCTAGTGCATAAAAATTTATTTACTATAATTAAGAATTTAAAAATATAAAAAATTGAAATAATTCTTATTTTTTAAAATTAAATTGTAAGAAAAAGAAATTAATATTTTATGTTGTGACCAGATTAAGTTTCGATCACTGATGGGAGTGTCAATAATAATAGATTGAGGTTGTATATGTAGATGAGAGAAAAATAAATATTTTATATTGTGACCAGATCAGGTTCCGATCACCACCGTGTGCGTGGATAGTTTAAGTAGGGTAAATTTTGAGTTTGACCAATTATACCCAACAATATCAAAAAGATTCTCTTTAGTACACCTTTTTGTTTTTAAATGAAAATAAAATTTCTTTGGCTCTTCTCTTTATGACTGATCAAGAAAATGAGTAATTTATAGACAATAGTCACTAACTCACTATCAATTGGTTAAATGCTCTCCACCTCACGTGCTGCATTTTCTTTATTACCCAACCATAATTTCTGGGACATTTCCAAGAAATTACATGGAATTAATCTTCCTGGGATATAAAGAAGGCACCCAATTCTACTCAGCTCCCAATTCTAAGCTAAATAGCTAATCTAATCTATTTCAGGTGAGTAAACTCTCCATTTGTTTTTATGCATTATCGATCTAATTATGTCTTTGGAATTTCCAATTGTTATGTCTTAATTCAGCTGCATTATATGTTGTTTGTATTAATTATTGCGAGAATTGAGTTTTAGGAATTGGTATCTTCTCAAAACATCAAATAAATGGATAGAGGAGCTCCATTAATATGTATTGCTAAGCTTGATTACTTCTTCACTTCTAGTTCACCCCAAGTTTCCAAGACTCCATTCACAACTTCTGTGATTTCATGAACAATTTAGTTTCTTTATGTTTTGATTTTAAGTCATTTATTGGATTCATGTAGTGCTTATTAGCGTACAGTTCACTTTGAGCCAGAAAACTCTTGATGAATATGGTTTTTGGATAAAAATGTGTGGTATCACGAAAAATGGCTTTTATTAACGTAAAAATAAACATGTTTGCTCAAATTTACTCTATGTTTATATTAGCAAAAATAATTTTAACATGAGTGAAGATTGTTGCCTTCGATTCATTTTCCTGTTATCCATCTTCTTCTCCCCAAAATAAACTGGCCCTTGAGCTGGAAAGTGGTTCACTCATTTTCCCATATTCTTTTTACAAAATTTTCCAATACCAATATCAAGTTAGGCCTAGAATTCTCTAAATTGTCTTCACAATCTTAGGAGTACTCGATAGTGGTAAAGCATATCAAATAGGGAAGGGAATTAAATCGATCAACTATAAAGCAAAAACTAACTTGAATTTCACAAAGATGAAAAAACAGAATTTCAAATGTTCTTCACCTTGATTTATTTGGGTTTAAGTTAAAAGTTAAATTCATTTACCAATTCTAATTCTCCACAAAGTCAAAGCATAAAAGTAAGAAGCTAGAACTGGGAAACAAAAAAAAAAGAGAGCCTCTAAGGCAATTAATAAAATAATATGCTTTACCTCGTTTTCCCAATTCAATAGATTATACCTCTCGGTTAAAAACCGATCAAACAAGTAGGGATACGAGTTCGATTAACGAGAATAAACACATGAGGAAAAATAAACTTCAATTGCTAATTAACAAAATTACAACAGTTTCGAAACCCAAAAATTTGTAAAAATAGCTAGCTCGACATTCGGATGAGTTTTAACACAAAGGATATAAAGAAAGAATCATGAGATTAAACTCTAGAAACGATGTCTTCAAATCCGATGCCGTAGTTCTTCAATATCCCATCTTGAACTCCAGGATTGTTCTTGATGATGTGAATGAAAAGTGATTAATGATCCTTGATTTTTGTATGCTCAAAGCTATGTACAGTAGGGAATAATAACGGCAAAGTTGGAAAAACAACAAGTTTCTTGCACCAAATCCTAGTTCACAAATCAGCTTGCTGTTTTGAAGATTCTTCCATTTTCACTTGTATTTGTACCTAAAACGACAAAATTCACAAAACATCATCTCAAAACCAAGATTCAACTACACAAAGCTTTATCAACATGATTGTGGCCTACTTTGCTTAGGAATAGGACAAAATCAATATCAAGAAGACCTTCTAAACATGTAAAATACACACTTATCAGTCGGCCCTTTCTCCATTGCCTTAACCTTTTGAGGATCATCAAACACCCCCTCATATGATATAATATTTTCCCACATACTCTATATGAGTTGGACCAAAGTGACATTAAGACTTATTTGCAAATACAGAATTTTTTCCCTTAACAAGTTGAGAACCTCTTCCAAATGAGATAAATGCTCCTTCCATGTTTTGCTATAGATCAAAATATCATCAAAAAGTACTAGGACAAACTTTCTCATGCAGTCCTCAAAGATTTTATTCATTAAGGACTGAAATGTGGCAGGGGCATTGCACAAACTAAAATGCAGCACCACAACTCAAAATGCCCATGTTGTGTCTTAAATGCAGTTAGGTGGCTGCTGGAAGTATCCTGATCTAAGGTCAATTTTGAAAACAATTGACCCCCATGTAGCTCATCTAGGAGTTCATCAACAATTGGAATAGGAAAGTCATGCTTAATGGTAATTCCATTATGATACTTGTGATCCACACAAGTCCTCCAAGTATCATCCTTCTTTCTTACCAAGAGTACAGAGTAAGGAAAATTGGCTTTTACTAGGTTGTATCACCTTAATGTCCAACAACAGTTGTGCTATTTTTTCCACTTAATCTCTCTGGTCATGGGTGGTCTTATCTTATAGGGTTGGTGATGCTTGGGAACACTCCCTGATTGATTTCCTTCATAACTGAACTTCTACCTTGTGGCCTAATACAACTCCTCCACCTCATCCTCACAACAACAATTCTAACTTGATCCTTCTGATGCATGCACAGATACTTGTGTTTCCTCCATTTCCTTCTCACTCCCAACTCTTCAGCCCTACAATCTTCAGTTGTTTGCATGTAGCATGACTCTACTTCAATCATAATTTTATAACCCGGTCTCTACACTTGTATCCCAGGGTGAACTTTTCATCACAAGTAAAGCAAAGTTCCTTATCTCTCGGGCAGCCATTTCAACTGGGGTAAGCAATTTAACCTGAGGCTTACTAATAGAAGTAGCCTTGCAGCTGTAACCAATTATTGCCCCCTTTAAACTTTTTTATGTATATATACATATAATTTTATTAATTATCACACACAGTACAACATGCGAGTATAAAACTATTTGAATTCAAAACTTTGTCAATTTTAGTTCTTCTTGCATGCCTTGGGATTTTGCAGAACCAAATATGACTGCAATTCCAACATGACCTAGTGGCAATCGTCCTCCTTTTAAGGGAGAGAGACCCATTTACAATTGAGTTTTACCACAAGTTGTATTTCTTGTAATAGATACATCTCTAATCTACGTGCAGAGAATTTAAAATGCTACAACGGTTTGTGGAATACTTTTCCGACAAGCTAGGAGAAAAGCTGGCAGACTACGCACACAACAATCTGACTAGCACAACAAATTTGGGTTCCGAATTCACAACATTGGAGATGAACCTCAACTCATTGCGTGCTATAGCCTCTGATGTAGAGGATCAAATAAAAGCAAATCTATCCGGGACAAAGAAAAGAAAAGGGGAAGTAGAATATTGGTTGAAGCATGTGCAAATAATTGAAACTGATTTTCATAAACTACAATCACATGGACCTTTCACCAGATTCTTGTGTGGAGGTCAAGTAGCAAAGATGAGTCAACGAGTAACTGAGCTTGTTGAGCAAAGCAGATATTTTGGTGAAGTTCTAATTGATGCTTATGACATGAGGGGGGAGGCATTATTGACAACTGAGATGTTTGGCGCAGCATTCGAGGAGAACTTGGAAATGGTTTTGGAACTCTTGCTGAATGATAAGGAGGCGAGTGTTGGAATATACGGGATGGGTGGTGTGGGTAAAACCACTTTGATTAAGCACGTCCACAACCGACTGCGAGGGGAAACTCGAGATTGTGTGTTTTGGGTCACAGTGTCTCAAGTGTTTAGCATAAAGAAGTTGCAAGACCAAATAGCCCATGCTATTAATCTTCAACTTTCTGATAAGGATGATATACACATAAGAGCATGGATGCTGAATGTAGCGCTGTCAAACAGAGAAAGCATTGTGCTCATATTAGATGATGTGTGGGAAAACATCAACTTACAAGAGGTGGGATGTCCACTTGGTAGGGAAGGTTATAGGTTGATCATAACAACTCGGTCGTTGAAAGTGTGTCATCAAATTGGCTGCAAGATGATAATTGAAGTGAAAACACTGTATCATGATGAAGCATGGGACTTGTTCAAGGAAACACTTGGGCATGTAAGCATAGCTCCAGAAGTAGAGGAAATTGCAAAGTGTATGGTTAAGATGTGCGATGGCTTGCCTCTAGGGATCATTACCCTAGCTGGGAGCATGAGGGGAGAGACGGCCATTCATGTCTGGAGAAATGCATGTACAGAACTGAAGAAATCATTTATGGGGCACGATGACATGGAAGATCAAGTTTATAAAGTGCTAAAATACAGTTTTGATCGACTGTTACCAAATCATCAACAAGAAGGAAAAATGAATGGTAACACAAACTTACAGCGGTGTTTTCTGTATTGCGCTTTATATCCAGAGGACTGCAAAATACCAAGAAATGAGTTGGTCAGAAATCTCATTACAGAGGAGCTGGTTGACACAAGGAAAAGTACGAAAGCTCAATATGACGAGGGTCAATCCATGCTGGACAAATTAGTGAAGATGTGCTTACTTGAAAGCAGTTGCAATCAAGTAGATGGGGACAGTGTGAGGATGCATGATTTAATGCGAGCCATGGCGCTGAAGATCACTGAAGGTAAAACTATAGTAAGAGCAGGGCACTACAATTTGAAGGAAATCCCCAGAGAAGAAGAATGGCCTGAGGATCTTGAGAACTTGTCCTTGATTCAGAATAGCATACAAGTTATTCCATTTGAAATGTCTCCAAATTGTCCTAGGCTGTTGATCTTGCTTCTCCGTGGGAATCCACTGGTTGTTTTGCCAGAACCATTTTTCTCAAGAATGCATGCCCTGTGCACTCTTGATTTGTCTAGTACCCCTATACCAGACTTGCCTGAATCTGTATCTGATCTGAAGAGCCTTAAGGCCTTACTTCTAGGAGAGTGTCGAGAGCTTGCATATGTGCCCAACTTAGGGAAACTGAAGGCATTAAGGGAGCTGGACCTTTCGAATAGTGGAATCAGGAACATGCCTCAAGGAATAGAGCAGCTCCTCAATTTGAAGCGCTTGCTATTAAATGGAGCAAATTACTTGAGGATGTTACCAACAGGTATGCTACTCAATCTCACAAATCTTCAACTTCTCCTTCTCCCTTACCACATAAAAACACCTGTAGAAGAAATTCAGAGGCTGACACAGTTGGAGAAGTTCGAGGGGACAGTGGAAAATGCACATGACATTCGTCATTTCCTTAGGAGTAGACAAATTCGGGCACATGGTACTTTCTATAACATTGAAGTGAGATTGGCTTATGACAGGTTTTCTAGACTCCACAATCAAGTGATTTTGGATAGATGTGACCTCGACAAAGGGGGTGAGAAACATGTTGCCATGTCAGCGCAGGATACTCTAGTATTCAGACGCTGTGGGGGTCTGAGCAACTGCTTAGCTGATGATTTCTCACGATTGGATGATTCAAGGTCCCTTATGTTGTTGGAGATCTATAATGCAAGAGGGATAGAATGCATTATGGCATCAACGGAGACAGAATCTCAGTTCTCAAGTCTTGAAAAGATTTTGCTGCAAGACCTACCTGATTTTAGAGGTTTGATCCACAGGCGGGAAATGGGATCTGCAGTAGCGTCTGCATCAGCTACATTTGCACAAGCTGCATTTTCTTCTCTTAAATACTTGACAATTTGCAAGTGTAACAATATGAAGAAGTTGGGGCTGCCTGCCTTGGAATTTCCAAACCTTGAAATAATCTGTGTTCAATATTGTGATGAGATACAAGAGATAATAGAAACAGCAGAAGGCACCGGAAGAGGAGAAGCCGGAGTACCTGTCGTATATCTCCCCAAGTTGAGGCATCTATACTTGATCCGATTGCCAAAACTGATAAGCATCTGCAGGGCAACAATGATATGTGAGTCGATCAAGATAATTCACTTGGAGGAATGCAAAGCATTAAAGAAATTACCTATAAATTTCCCTGCAGGCAATACTCATACTCTCCATGGAGGTCCATACCAGTGTTTGCCTCCACCATCTCTTGAAGAAATCTGGATAATTGAAGAAGAGAGAGAATGGTGGGAGTCATTAGAATGGGAGCATCCCACGCACTCCCATCTCATTCAACCTTTCCTGCGATTTTGGGATTAATAGGATAATTTAGAATTTTATTTTCTTTCAGTTTCCTGCAGGCAAGCGACAATTTGTAATTCATGTTATTGGCAAAACATTTCATGGTAAACTCAGCAGTTGAACTCTAGGCAAATTAGCCTTCCCATTTCCTTTTTTATGTCAGTGTTCAGTTTCAATATCTGACAATAAAAATGCTCTTTGAGCTTTCAAAACTGCAGGAGAGCCTTGTTTTGCTTTCTCCACAATTTGCCTAATTAGCAGCCTCTCCATCTCTTCCAGATCACCATCATCAGTTTCTTCGCTGCTGCTAAAACCAATATTATCCGTTGGAGAGCAAAGATCTTCCAACTTTTCACGATTCCAGTTGAAAACTGAATGTCGACCCATCCAGCCATTTTGAACATGATATCCATTCTCTGATTCCAAATCTTCGCTGTCTAATTCGGAGACCTTTGTGAACTCTTCAAAGGCCTCATTGTATGCAGCCAGAGCTTCCCCTGATTTGATGATGACAGGTTGGTCTATGAACTCGTGTCCATTTCTAGTGGTTGGGCTGCCATGAGTTGAAGATGTTTGTGTTACAGAGTTTGACAACTCCTTCCGTGGATGGACATGCTCAGATTCGATGAACTCGATCTTTCTCTGATTGCTGTGAAGCGCCATCTCAAGTTCCTTTATACGTTCTTCTAGTCTTGATTGTATGACTTGATTTAAGCGCAAACTCAGCTCTTTGGGGGAGACTGCATAGTGGCAAGAGCGAGGTGTGGAGCTACGGCTTTCATCCCTATCAACAGCAAACGAGTCGGACCACAATTTGCCGTCATGAAAAACTGGTGTTGACTCTGGATCAAGCTGCAAAGTAATATAAACTGCAGTCAAAAAGAGAATTCAAAGAAACAATCCATTTCGTTGCGCTGTTGTCAATACTGCATTCAACAAATATAACACAAAGAAGAATGTTATAGCAGTGCTAGAGGGGCATCATCAACTTGTGAATTGTGGGGCTGAAATCCCCTCAATTCCAAAAATTTCATTGCCCCAACATATACTTTTTTATATGAGAAACTTTGACCCCCTCTAAGCATAATATACCATGTGAAGTGTGTTGCATGGTCATAATTCTTCAGTGGCAGGCTTAGTATTTATTAAAGCGTTCAATACTATATACGTTCATCATGTGAAGGGTCAGCCATAATATATAAGTATGCTTATTGGAGCATACAAGAGTTAGATACAGATTCGTCAGTGAAAATTACTGCAATAGCAGTTTTAATACTTTGACATGACTCCCATAAACAGGTGAAGCATGTAAGATATGGCCAAATAATTTTGTGTTGAACTGCATCTAACTTGTGAAGGGAGCTAGATTTGGTCAATTTCTGCCCCATGCCTTCAAGGAAACAATAACATTGTCCTTTTTCACAAAGCAAGAAGGGGATTCAACTTAGAAGAATGCGCTTCACGCAATAATGTGCACCTAAAGTGGAAATTGGAAGATGTAACAATAAGAAACAGAAATAGTATCAAGACATGACACCAATTCTCTAATACTAGTACTATCAATGACAAAAGAAGCAAGAGCAAGCATATCTGCAGTGTTCTTACCCCAGTTAGATTGCCAAGTTTCCCTTCCAAACTGGAAGAGTTAATACTTGATTCCAACCTCTGCAGTTCAGCTTCAAGCTCTGCTTGAATTTCATTTAAAGATTTCTCCTCAGCCTTCTCACTGCAACGTTCTTCATCAAATCTCTCTTCAAGAGATAAAGAATGCACTTTATCATCAACACAATGGCCAGTGTGCGAATCCTGCAATTCAGAATCCTCTCCAGCAAGCTTCTTTACAGTTAATGAATCTTTCATTTCAAGTTCTTCCTGCAGATCTTGTACCAGACTCTCAGACTGCTTCAACAAACACTTCATGTTTTCTGCTTCTTGTTTGTTTGCCACGAAAGAAGATACTATACCCATCGTCAGCCCGAGACAGAAAATAAGCACCCTATCAGATGTTCCTGATAAAGAAGAGGATATTAGGCAAAAAAATCCACAAACACAAAATATAGCAACATTCTGGTGGATCTATTGTATGCAAGAAGGCAAGCATTTTTTACAAAAAGAATTATCCAGTTACAACAATTTACAAATCGTAAACAGCTACATCATGAGCTACATTATGCAACTTCATCTACAAAAGAAAATTTTATCATTTTCCATAACAGACAGTTTCAGGTTTGTTACAAACCACATTCTCATCATTAAAAGCTCCCATATGTTATAGCAGTTCTAATCATCATAGTCATCGAACACTAAGTTCCCAACTAGTTTGGTTCCTTCTAATAAACGAATGCAAAAATGTTGTATTATTATACATCCAATAATTAGAAAGCACAAAAAAAAATTTCTGTATGAAAATCATTGCTGATTAGCTTTGACAAGTTCTGTAACTAAATATTTGGTATCAGGAACATCTTCCAGTGCTTTTAGTTTTATTTCTCTGATACAGTTTCTTAACGATAGGGCAAACTAAAATGCAAGTTCGAAGTTATTCTAACCTTGTGCATTGTCATTATCACCACAAACAGCTTTGCTAGAGTGAGTTCTTCCAGCAAAATGCTTCCTTTTATCTCTAGTTTTAGGCAGCCTTGGAACACCAAATACAGTATCATATACATGTGAATCTTCTCCACATTTCCACAGTTGACAATTCTCTGTTCCTGCTCCAATTGGTAAATTGAAGGATTCATGGAGCGATGTGCTGATTATCTTGCTTCCATCAGTCACAACAAACGGCCTCAAAATTGGTTTTCCCGATGGATGGCAAGCATATTCTTCAATTCCATCACGTTTTTCATGTAACTGAGCCATAAGACAACTCTCAAGAGAAGTCTGTGGTTTTATGAATTGACTACTTAATCTTCTACTCTTCAGGCTACTTCTCTTTCCTCTAGAATTATTTGAAAACCCTATCTCACTTGAAGAAGGAAGCGGTGACCAATCATTCGTAAAACCTTCCCTACTGTGAGAAGCTAACCTACCTTCCTGATCCCTCTGTTCTCCATCCAGAGCTGGAGCTAAAGAACTTGAATCGAAAATGTTTCTGTAACTCATAAAGCTATCCCTCATTACCACATCTTCATCTTCATATCCGCTAGTAGAAGCCTCAAAGTCGAAAGCAGCTTCACAACCCTCATCTCTTTCTACATTGTGTCTATTACCAAAGGAATGAGGTCTAACGTAATTGGGGTTCTCAGTCGCCAAACCTAACCTTTTATTCTTACACCTGGTAAGATTCTTCAGATGCTGGACTACATAACCAGCACCAGCTGCAGCAGCAACTACCCAAACATCCATTTTTAGGTTCCTCTAAATAAAAAATCTAAACTTGTTGCAGCACAGAAATTCTTCTCTGATTAATAACAGCAGTCCAAATCGATCCATTTGCATCAAAGCACTCATAGAAAACGAGCTACAGAGACAATCATGGACCTATCTCCCCAAACAGCTCAAGTACAAACAATATTGGAGATAATGTATGTTAAAAACAAACGAGAATCGAAATTTTTCTCAGTTATTGAACCAGTCAACATAATAATCCAATAACACCACTAGAACCTCAGCATTCAAGTCAAAGCCTAACCCCATTCCAGATTTTCATGATTTTTACCATCCAACTACGCAATCCTTATGACCAATTCAATGAAGCACGGTAGAAAGCATCAGATAATAAAGAGATGGCTGTACTCGAGCATAAACATCAACAAAAGCAGCTCCTTTAAAACGTACATAACATTGAGAAGGAATTCCGGAAGAACCAGCCGCCGAAATGGAAATATCTACTGTTAATCCGTTAGACAGAAATCTACACAAAGCAAAACTCATCAACGGAAAGAGGGAAACAACTCATTTCAGAAGAGACCTCCATTATTCTGACCTTGCGTTGAATATATTAAACCCCGATTGGTCCGAGTGAAGTAGAGGAAGATGGGGGAAGAGGTGGAGTGAAGGGGATTGAGCTAAACTAGGATTCGTATTAGTTGCTGAGAACCGTTGAGGTAGGAACGGGATGTTGCGTAAGAGAGGAAGGAGGGAGACTGGGCTTTGAAAATACAAGAACAATGCAGACTTGCAGAAAGTCGATTATTGACAAGTGTATCAATTAAGAGAAATTAATTATGGTAGGATTTCTTTTATTAAGGACGTAATTTATCTCTATTAATTTGTACACTTGTCAATAATTTAAGAAATGTAACATAATCTGTAAAATCATTATGTAAGAGAGGATCCGTGCACACTCCTCGTAGGCTACGTTTGATGTTGTTTTTTTCAAGAATAAAAAAATGTTATTTTTTTAAAATATTTTCAAAATAAATTTAAAATTCATTCTTATTTTTTCTTTCTCATCGATTAAAAAAATACAAATAAATGATTTTCTCATAATTTTTTTAAATTACTTCACTCTTTTAAGGTACATATGCAACGGACCCTCTAGATATTTTTCTTCGGACGCTCTGAAGTTTTTCTTTTTCCAAAAATAAAGGTAAAAAAATGGCCAAATTAATTTATTTTATTTTTATTTTTAGTGCCTGGATTCGACGTCTTATTCCTATCATTCATTAGTTTATTAAAAGGACGCTTTATAATAATTGAAATTCATAAATTTCTAACTGCGATCGAGATAAATAGATCTTAAAATGAATTTTATATTTCATGGTCGTATTTCTTTCTATAAATATGGCATGAGGAAAAGAAATTTAATCTGATACATTATTTTTGGATTAAAAATTAGTTACTTATAAGCATTCAAATTGAATTGGTTTTGAAGACATCATGTTTACATTTCCTTTTATGTTGTGTAAATGAATACAATATTAAAAACGTGTGTGATCTAAAAAAAAGAGAACATATCAATTACATTTTCTAATATAAACTTGACCAATATTTTTGTTTTTGAATTTTTATGCGTATTGCTTAATTTTATTGTGCGTTGGTGAAGGCCGAGTATTTTTATTACTTGATAAATGGGGAATTAAATTTAGATCCCAATTGATATAATTAGTTTGCCAAGTCAATTATAACTTAAAAAAGATTTAAGTTTAGTAGTTGTTAATGATACTATGACAACTCAATTGTCAAGTTTCAAATCAGTTGTCAATTATGAGAAATGAAAAACAGAAAGCAGTACACTGACATAAGATTTATAGAGGTTCGGAGCTAATTATACTATGTCTTCTCTTCCTTTAGAACTGAAGGGTTTTCCACTATCAACTATTGTTTTCGGTGTTCTAGACATGGATTATAAGAGATTGATCTTCTCGGTCGCTGGCTTCACATCTCATGGACTCAGGCACTACATTGATCGGAGCTTTGATAGGCGATCGTTGATCCACAGCTTCTTCTGATTGAAGGTTTCTCATAAAAAATGTGAGAAGGTTCTTAGACATGTATCTAGGAAATGATTCTCAGAATCTGCTACAAGAGAAGTTCTTAAAGCAATTAAGCAGATTCCAGTGATCGTCGGAACTAATCTCGTGTTGAAAAAACATGTTAGTATTTGAGAGCTCAGAGAGAGAAAATTGTAAATACTAGACCTCAAGTCTGGTATTTATAGGCTCTCTAAGTTATAGTCGTTGGTGGTGGTTGACGTAGGTGGTCGTACATCCCTTTCAGCGACGTGCAGGTATCCGTTAAACACATCTAGGGTTAATTTTTAGAAAATCTCCTGCTTTTCAAGAACTTTATCTACTGGACAATGATTAGGTCAAAGACTTAGTCCATCAATTCGAGGAAGATCAATTCTAAGCAAGCTCTAAACTGAAGTGATTTCTCCCTTTCTGTCTTTCTGTCTGGCCTCAGTTTTCAGAAAACTGGTCAGTTGTAACTAAGTCAGTTCTCTCCTAGAATTGTCAGTTACCTTTCTTTCTTAGAACCGTGTTAGTTCTCTTCTAGAATTGTCGGTTTTGGTTCCTCAGAATTGAGTCGGCTATCTCAGTTCTGGTTTCCCTTATTTCGATCCTTCAAGTATTGAACTCTTCAGTCTTCAATTCTTTGATCTTCAATCTTCAGATATAAACTATTACAAGTTTTAGAATTTTACAAGATGTACACTATTGAACTGGATCAAATTAAACTTAAAAGTTTTCTAACATTCAAACATACAATATTCCTAACATCGTAATTATCCTATAAATAGTTCATGCATTCCCCCATTTTCTAGGAACAAATTAAATATTACTCTTTTCATCTTTCCTTCTCTTCAATTATATATCTGACTTTCAGAACCCATAAGTTACAAAGATTGTTTAAATCATGAATCTTAAAAATATAATTTTAATGATGGGATGATAGTGAGATTGAAACTATGATGTGAAAAGTGCGTTGACACAAACTAATTGAATCCTAGATTGATGAAATAAATACATATGTCCACATATATGTGTAGACAACCCATCCCCACAAGTATACTTGGACACTGAAAAAAATCGCATTTTTGCGTTGGAAAAAAATTAAGGTCAAATGTAAGAACGCAAAGTGACGAAATATTTAGCAACTGACTAGAGACAAAGTTTAGCTCACATTTATGAATAAAAATTTAGCGACGGGAAAATTTTATTTATATATGTCATAGCTAAAACTGCATGGCTTTTTTTAATCTTTTGATTATTTTTAACTTTTACTATCTTGAATTTAAAATAATTTAAATATTTAGTCACTATATGGTAACTATAAATTGTATATTTTTTTATGTTTTTTCTAATTTCTTAGTTATTTTAGTTTTATAACTTATATTAATTCAAAAAATCTATTTGATTCTCCAACGTCAAAAATTTTATATTTTTTCTATTTTATATTTTTGTAATATATTAAAATTAAATAATTTAAATATTTTGTCACCATTTACGATTTATTTTCTTTTCAGTTTCTAGTTATTGTATCTAGATATTTTAGTTTTAAAGCGAGGGCGTTATGACCCTCTAAAATCTAGTGACTTTCATAACATCATACTCATTAAAACCGAGAGAGTAATATCATGTTTATCGACTTTATTTTTCTCCTGTTGTTAGAACAATTAGGGACTAAGGATATAAAAGATTTATGTAACAGAAGAAATTCGTTTCTACTACAAATTTGTCTCTTATAAAGAATATTTTGGAAAAACAATTCATCCTTTTTCGCCCAATGGCCCCAATTTTTTTCACACTATATTTATAACTTACAAGAGCATCAATTGCATTGATCACGTAATAAAACATCAACCATACAGGAGTCTATCCATCGCGTATAGGCTTTAAGGGCATTGTTGCATAACCGTCGAGGTTAATTAGGGACCTAACAGATCGAATGGGGAAAGCATGAATGGCACGGAACCATCACTATCATCTTTCTTCGTTCAAAAATGGATGTTCAAACGTTATTCTAAATGAAGTAAAAAAAAATACACAATCAAGCAACAAGAGAAGCATCCAAAGGAAACTCCAGAGTGCTCAACTGCTCATCAAAATGGTTATAGAATATGATAATGAGAAGATGAAGAAAACAAAAATCAAAGATTATTGAATCATGGTAGGAAGTGGGAGCTAGTCCAAGGAGGTGATCAAGTCTTTGAAATTGAACACCAGCCAATCTGCTTTAGCAGCAACGGGCTCCCGAAGAACAACTCCAGCGTAGCATATGAACAGGTCAGCACCACCGGGCTTACGAGCCTGAAATTGTGATCATAGACATAAATGTATATTGGATGTGTTACAGATAGAGTGCACAGGTAGCAGAGGAAAGATATAAGTGATTTTATGATGAAAATATGTGATCCGATACGTCTCATTCCTTTTATTAGCATTGAGAAACAGAAGCATCTATTCAAACAGATATATGGCTCAAACTATTGAAACAAAGCTATATTTGGAGTTTAAGCAAGTGAAGAAGTGTGATGGAATATTGAAATTATTTCTCACCTCAAGATCAGTGGCGCCATCTCCAATCATGACCAATGAGTTAAAACCTTTAGCCTGAGAATAAAAGGGGAGAGTTTTAAAAGGGGTTTAGGAGAGATATACTGAAAGAAGGAAATGAAAAATCGTTGTCTGACCTTCCTAATCTGTTGAACAGCAGTGGCTTTTCCTCCACTTCTTGAAGTCGGCTCATTAGGATCGAAGCCCAAAAATTCACCGGAGCTTTTGAATAAAATTTGATTGGCAAATATGTTTTCAAGTGGTATTCCGAGGATTGTGGCAACGGGCTTCACAAGGATTTTATAGAGCATATATTAGCTCAGGCTCTTTGAAAGGTATAAGGCACAAGGAGTGAGCAGCTTACTGACGTTTATCATTTGACGAAAACCTCCAGAGACGAGATAAACAGTTTTGTTCTTTTCGTGAAGCTTCTTCACCAGTATATCAATTCCAGGAGAGAGTCTACATAATGAAAACAAGTAAGCCAAGCATGCCCTAACGGAAGACGGGGAATTGCATTCCTTTCACATAATAATATGCCTGCTACCAAAATCAAATAATTTCACTCGTATGAATTCAGATTTGAAACTACCCCAGAACAACCTCCCTGATCTATCTCATCCATCACAACAAAACTCATTTCTACCCTTTCGAAAACATTACAACCATATCAAGATTCAGAAAAACTCACTTACCGTATATCTCTTCCTAATAGATCAAATAGGAGACCAAGAGCCCAACTTTCAGGTTTCATTGAAACCCAGGTGTAAAAATTTATAAGACTAAACATAGTTTTGGACTTTGTGTGATTGTGTCTGCCTCTAATCTTGTCCTAGGGAGGGGAAACGACAATGAACGTGCAGTAGGCCAAACTGCGAATAATTCAAGGTGTTGAGCTATATATCCTACACGCTATCAAGCATTATGTAATTCTCCTCTAGCTACTTAATGAACTCTAACAACTTTGTTCCTCCGTTGCTAACTTAAGACAAAGCAAGATATACTCCTTTTCATTGAAGAACTCTCAAATCAATACAGGACATATTTGGCATACCAAAACATCAGTAGAATGTCTTATGCCAGAAATACGAAGAGAGGAGCTAGATCTAATAGAACTCTCTATGAAACAAGTTGCAATGTAAGTACCTACAACAAATTTTATATTCAACTATTTAGAACCTTTAGGCATGTCAATCTCATAATAGTTTCAGAACCAATGATCGGAAGCAGTTAATCTAAAACGTAAAAACTTTAAGAACTATGAAATAAAGTTTGCACCTTGGAGGTCTCTTCTCAAGGTACTCCTGTACCCGGGACTGAGATGGTCTAAAAAGAGATAATCTGGCAGCCAATGCTTGCTCAAAAGGAACAGAACCACCCATTGCTCTGTCAGAGCCAAAAAATAAAAATAAAATAATGTACAATTACCTTGTAGAAATCAGAACTATCTACAAAGATTACACCAACGAGAATGTAATGAATAGGACAGCTCTAAACCTGGCAGTCCATTCTGCAACAGCCTCTCCAGCTCCACAAAACTCTGCCAGCTCATCAATGCCCTCATCCACACACACAGTGCTATCCACGTCAAAGCATACAGCATTCGCATTTCTCCACACATCAAGGACCTCTTACACAATAAACGAAGCAATTAGAAATAGCACCATCAGTCGCTAGCAATCCTAAATTTATGTCAAATTTCATGCAGCCGTTGGAACTAAAAGGGCTCCAAAAACTTCCATCCCAATTATTGGATTTCAAAACATTATAAGAGATGCATACGAAATGAACACACAGCGCATAAAATTTTACAAAAAGCCTAGGTTAAGATGTACCTTTTGAAGGCAATGTGTTGTCGAAACGATCTGTGAGCAAGCCCCCCAATGGCTGAAATGAAGCAGAAACTGAATTATGAGATCTAGGGCTTCCCATTGCCCTTGTTAGAGAAATCAATTCTCTCCTTGCAACTCTTGGAGCCAATAATGGAACATGCATCGAGTTGTGTTTCCGGCTACAGAGAGAGCGAACCGGAGTCAATTTGATCTGAGCACACATCAAGCTCTCCATCAAAAGATCTGCCTTTAACAGATCATCAAATGAGCACAAACACCACAAAAGAAACACTATTTAGTAATGTGTCTGATGTTCATTATCACGTAATATCATCAAGACAGTCTGAAATGCATCAGATTCATATACAATCTTCAAACCCAATGAACCACATAATTAGGAAACGAAACCCACTTAGTGAAAAGGAATCCGACACAATGAAAAAAAAAAAGTGCGACATCAAATGTATCCTTCAAATCTCAGCTCGTAATTGCTAAACTTGAATTCTTAAGCACAGGAACTCGACTCATTCATCCCCTTGATTGCGTTCGAAACGCATAAATATTTTCATATAGGAAGAAGCACGAGAAGCCGATTGAGAATAAAATTGAGGCCCATAAAAAATCAACGGAAAAAGAATAAAAAGATTGAGGAAACAGAAATTACTCTTCTTCTGGGTAGATCTCTTGTGCTGGAAACACCAAAAATCGGATTTTTGCAGCTACTGCATTTGGAAATTGGAAATTGCTACGTTATATAGCATACGTATAGCATATACCAACCCCACCAACCATACGGCTCCTTTTTCATTTTAAATTATATTTTAAAATAATAACTGTATTAAATTTCGTTCTCTTTTTCTCTTCTTCACACCTTTTATCTCCGATTTATAAAGAAAAAAGAAAACTTAAACACAAAATCTAAAATACAGACTGAAAAAAATAAATTAATTGAAAAACTAAAAGTAAATACTGCCTATGTTATTGTATTAAACTTCCACGTAATCTGTTGTTAAAATTTAATTGTTCACTCAATATGCATCAATTGAAAAATTGAACTAAATATATAAAAGTAAAACACAAAATAAAACTAAGTAATACAGGTGAAAAATAAAACCAAACAAAAAGGAAAACTAAATACAAAAGCCAAAATATATAATGTGCAAAATAATGAAGGACCGCATTGCAAATGGGAACAATGTGGAAGTGAAAATAGAGACTGCATTTCTACGAGGTTGTAAAAATGAAGGCAATTTTAAGTTTGCAATAAAGTTGCATTTGAGTTCAGAAAGGTTGGAGATGATCAAACAATGTGTTGAAAAGTTTTAGAAAGCATTCATTTTCTATTTAAACATATGGGGCGTTCGATGTTACAAAAATACAAGAAGCTAATTTAGTAGATATTTATGCGCCGATTTCAGAAAAAAAAAAAAGAAAATCATACGAACCATTCTTTTGTTTTTTTATATGTAAAAGGGTATCTTTTATTTCTCCCCTCAATGACTAAATTTCATATCCTCGCAAATTATTTTGCCACGTCAAGCTTTCTATTTGTATGTGGATTGATCCCACAGATGTAAAGTCCCGCTCGAGATCGACTAAATAAAAAACTCAAAATCAATCCGGATAGCATCAAGTCAAGTGGAGTGACTCGAGCTGCTCGAGTAGGTATCAAGCTTAATCTTTAAAGTGCTCAACTCGCTAAACTCACAAATCTTATGAAGCTTGAGTCGAGTTTGAGCATAAGCTGGGCTCACAATCATATCAAGCTTGATATTATTTATCTAGGACAAAAAATTGTGTTAGACTGCCTAAATAATTTAAATAAATCTAAAGTTCATTTCCACCAACTCAAACATATATCCACCCTAAATCATAAACTTAAACTCGTACTCACCCTGGATCTCAAACTCAAACCCGTCTAAATAATTTAGACTGGTCTAACAAGAAACCTATTTATCTATTATTTTTTAAATATTTATATATGTTGTACAACTAATTTTAATTTTTTATTAAAATTACAAATAAATAAAATAACCAAGCTCGAATTTTATAAGAGCAAAGCTTCAACTTGAGCTTTGAGTTAATCATATTTCAACTTAACTCGACTTGTTTACACCCCTGATATTGAGGACTCATTCCTTAAATTTGATCGAAGATCAAACGAGAACAACACTCGAAACTTTATCCTTTTTCTCATGAACACTTGCCTAGTACATACAACAGATCATGAAACGGATCTCGCACAGTTGAAAGTACAAAAACAGTATCCCTTGCATGAAGTTGGCCAAGGAGATTATTTAAATACTGAAAAACCTCAAATGGAGTCTCGCCAAAAGAGCAAACAAAGATTATTTCGTCAACGTCTGACTAGGGAAGCCACCGAACCCGCTGTTTAATCAGCCCTCCAATGCTGATGCTCCAGATATAATCTCTATCAATTCCGTAGTGATACTTGCTTGACGAGTTCTGGAAGTCGACGTAAAAATCAATTAGATATGTTGCTATGGAGACTTTTAATTACCTTTTATTGGGTGCATGAAATAACCAGTCGCGCGAACTTAATATTTCAACAGTGTGATGAGATATGAAAGAAACCTGTTATAAGTAAGTGTGAGCCGGTCAAGCATCTCTCCTGCATTTCTACTGGAGCTGTCCATTGCAGACATTCTAGCTCCCTGCTCACTGCAAGCATTCTCTAAGACAGCATTGAACAAAACCTGAAGGAAACATTTAGAATTTGAATAGGAGGCATGCAGTATAAATTGTACCAATATCTAATTGAGATGTGGGATAATCAGGAAGAAAGTCAAAAAACATACACAAGAGAATTGGAACTCCGCGAGATTCTGAAGCACTTCTGACTTTGTTTCAGCACCTTCAATTTCATAGGAATCCAATTCCCCAAGTTTTCCCCCGGCCTCAGCTTCTCTCTCCACAATCTATATCATCACCCACATGGAATTAGCATGCAACAATATACATAAATATTTTATGAAAAATAATCGTGTAAGCGAATCTGGTTGATAAAAAAATGACCTCAGGAGATAATACAGTCGATGTTGATGGAAGAAATTGGACCACTGAATGGAACTTGTTGTACACAATCCTTAATGCGTCATATTCGACATTCTTTAAAATGTCATCAGCAAGCACAGCAACCTGCAATAACTAGTAAGGTGAGATAATCATACAGAGAATGTCCCTAAATAGGAGAAAGCCAAGACATGTCAAGAGAAAACCAGAACCAGTTTCCAGCATAACATGGTCACAAGTCCCACCTAATCTGGAAAAATATTATGGGAGGCAAGCCATTTTGAGGAGGAAAAAAAGCTTGGAGAAAAGACAACCTGAGTATAGTTCAGAGGATTCTTCTGCAACTCAGTCATGGCCAGCGCAATGTCTTTCTTTGAGTCTCGCACGAGTTGGGCCTTGGCCTTCTCTCCCAAAATAACATACTTGTATTCTTTGTCAGGACCTGAAACCACATTACCTATGGTTAATGATCTTTTTGCAACTTGAGATGAAAGAAAAGACATAAAAGGAGAGAGAACAAACCAGAATTTAACTTGGCAAGACCCCTGCTTATCTTCACTGCAGTAGAGTTGATTCCACCACACAGACCTTTGTCTGAGGTAATTGTAACAATAACATTCTTCTTGACATCAACACCTAATGCATTCACAAATCTGGACGTTAAGCGCGGAATAAAGTTTGCATTTGATGGGAATAGGCATGAAATGCAAGGAAAAAAAGGTTTACCAGCAAAGAAGATAAAGCGGTAAACATTTCAACTGAGCAGACCATTCTTATTTAGTATCATCTCACAAAAAAAAGGTGTAGAAAGGTGCACATTCTGTACATGAATGCTAGAAGCCAGGAGATTAGTCTTTAGTTATGATTCTGAATGCAATAGAGCAAAGATCAGCAAAATGCATCTTATGTGAATACATTGTATTTATATGGATATGAAATTTTTGACAAAGACATCTGATAATTTTCCATAGTTAATTAGTCAAAAAAAAACTCTTCGATGTCCACATAAAAAATTTGAAAGTTTTCAGGAGCAGCTGATTCTAACCCAAACGCTGACAGGCACTGATATCAGCACATTCTAGTAACGAATTGCACAATTAATAAATATATGACCTCTGAAAGGAATGAATCTTAATGTCACATGAAGTGAATCATAATCTAATGGAAATATGGACGTAAATGGGATGATTGGAGATACACTATTTTTAGGATGCTAAATCTAGTTCTAGCTCAGGTATAGGTAAGTCATGCCATGAAAAACCACATAAATCTATGGCTTTGAGGTGAATCCAAGTGCTATAAAGCTAAGATGCACCAAGAACATCTACGGTAGGACCAATTTACACCAAGAACATCAAAAGTAGGAACAATTTACCAACAAAAAGACAGAAACAAGAGCATGAAAGAGTAGACATCAAACACTCCTCAAAGAAATAATTGCTTCTTCAAGCTTAGAAACTTGTGAGAAAGATGAAAATCTAATGTCGTAATTAAAAAATCATTTGTTTGTTTTCAAATTTAATCCCATAAAAGGCAGCAGAGGTTGATCTGAACATCAATCTCTGCAAGCATGACAAAGGTTGACGATATTCGCATTTTCAAGTATGATGAAGGCATGAAACGGAACAGAAAACCAAGACAGAAAGAAACGATGCACCAATGCAGAGAAAATTATTTATATTACCCACACACCATACCAGTTCCAGAGAGAATATAGTATTCCCCAATGACAAAGTCATGTTCAGAAGCCACCACAGACGTTTATTTCAACCCAGTAAAAATATATGGATGGTGACTTTAGTAGACAAAACAATGAATTGAACCCATATGGTCAACAGTTTAATAGACCTAATAGACCAATCAAGCTGATAGAAATGAAAATATAAGACAAAAGAAAAGTGAAGAAAAAGGCATGGAGGTACTAAGAAACCACAAATATTTAATCAGAGACTTACTTGGAAGGTCACCAAGAAGAGCAGTGAATGGCTGCCACAGACCCCGTGAATTTTCAGTTTTCGTCTGAATAGCTCGGAGCTTTGAAGCTGCAACCATCTTCATAGCCTTCGTAATTTTCTGAATATTCTTAACACTCTTCATACGATTACGAACTGTAGATATGTGCCGTCATCATGGAACAGTGTTTTCCCAAAAAACACAAGTTCAGCCATAAGTAAGAAATTAAATTTTAAGGTAAATAACCGATGAAATAAATCAGTGGTTCAAGAGTGCTTCCTACCGATTTGAGTGGAGACGGAACGAACTCCCAAGAAAGATTGATCCCTGTTGGCATGGGCTAAATAAGTTGCAGATGAAGTGGAAAAAGAATGATTTGAGTATCATTGGTCAATATTCAAAATATTGGATAGTTTGATCAGAAAATGAGGACATATGACATATCCAGTCTAAAGGGATGATATTCTCATGTTCCACCTTGAATAAAACTTTATTTATAGAAATATTGCTCACAAGTTGTATCTATGTGACAAATTTGGGGAAAATATTGTTATCTAATAAGTGTAATCAGCTCTACAGTCTATCAACCTATTTGTGTCTTATAGTTGCAGTATCAATGAACTAATCCTGGTTTAGCTCTCCGCCAATCCCTCTCGGTCCACAATTGGGTTGCACTTTTATCCGTTTAACATTTTATCAGAAACACCATAGTCAATTTCTCAGGCATGATGCTTTTGGATACAACTAAACCTTTTCAAGTATATTCATAGTTGTAATGCTCTGCAAACTAATAACAAGCCCACTGGTTCAACCGAACAAATAAGACCCAAATGATAGATTAGCTAAGCCACATTCAATCTGCACATTTCGCGCAACACAAGCCGCCAATCCAGGATAGACCTGGGGACACATTTTATTTTCAATGGCACAATGTCATTATGTAAGTATTGCCATAGGAAAACACAAAAGCCCTTCACACATAATAACATACCGAGTAAGTAATGACGCACAATCATAGAATTAGACACTAAATAAGTATTTCCGTGATAAAAGCAACAGCAAAACACCCTCCGCATATAACTACATTCAGAGTAGCTAACACCAAGCACCCAATAACACAAACTTTATGGAAACACAAGAAACCGTGCAACGGGAAAGAAATGCAATAACAATATAGCAATACGTAAAGCAAAAAAAATTATGCATGACACTGTAAATGGTGTGCATTGCTCTCAAATTTTCATATTTACCATCGCAATCGACATGACTTCTCGCTTAATAACGCGAGTAAGAACAAAACCAATAGTTATCATCCAATATTGGTTTAAAAGGTGAGAACATCACATTCCTCGATAATCTACATAAAACTGAGAGAAACTAGGATAACAAACAAAAAAATTGAAAACACGATCGTACTCGGTTGGAACAATAGACGAGCGGATGGGATTGAGTGGGCGGGGAGAAATGATAGGGGCGGCGATCCGCCTACCCTCGCGTCGCAGCGCAGCCATGGCCATGTCTGGTTCCTCAAATTTAGATCTGAATCGATGAGTGCTTCTGATTTGAGATCGGAAAGTGTAAGCTCTAGGGTTTCTTTAAGCTGCTTGAAAATTGCAGATGGCGACCGAAGCCGACGCCGATGAAATATGCCTGCCTTGTGAAACTATACGAATTATATTAACAAGCTAAAAACATAATAAGTGATAAAATTCACAATTAGTATTCTCAAAAAAAAAAGAAGGAAGATAATGTGATGTTGTGAAATATAATATAAACTATTTAAAATTTTAAATAAATGTATAAATTATCATAAATTGTTTAATTATAGGATGACTTTAATTTTCCGACTCCGAAATGTAGATAATTTGTATTATAATTAAATATTTTTCCAGTTAATTAGATTACGTGACAAAATTAATGTGATTTAATATTAAGTGACGTGGAAATGTTGTGTGTTGACTAAACATTCCAGTGTCCGAAAATAAAAGTGAAGTCTCATATTTGAACAATGTTTTATAATTTGTCCTATATTTGAATAATTTTTTATACTTTGTATATTTATTTAAATTTCGAATAATTTGTTATTTTTTACAAAAGACGCATAGTTTGTAATATATGTGAATACTTTTTCTAAAAATAATCTCAATGTCTAAGTTAGATTTAATTTTGCATTGATGATATAAGTTTTAAATTTACGAGTGTACTTTTTCATTTTATAATATAAATAAAATACATTTACCATAGCTGTGAATCTACATAATTTTGTATAAATATTCAGAAATATGATAATGAGCGGTCATAGCCTGATATTTTGGGGTTATTGACGGGAAAAAAAAAATGGGCCCTAAAATTCTGTTGCACAAATTTTTGGAATTCCAAAAATTAATGCATTTAGTTAAAGTATGAAAAGTAAAAAATTTTGAGAAAAAAAAATTAGGCTTGAACAAAAGTTGACATTTTTGTTTGTTATATGTTAATGTTCTAGTAGTTAGGTAAATAAGATTTTCAATCAATGAATATTGAAAACATAAATCACACAATATCAAGTTTTCCCCTGTATCTAAGTCGATGATGCAAAAACATAAAATTAAAAAAATAAAAAAGACAAAAGTCATTCTGCCAAATATGGAAGTGCCATCCACTGATTCTTGAGAATAAATTGACTAGAGTCACTCAGGTGTAAAGTTTAATCTAAAAACAGTACGGATATCCTTTTAACAGACATTCTAGAGCATAATAGAAGTTTATACAATTGTGAAATCATATGATATGTAACAAGAGGCTTCAAAATCTCATAGAATGGAATGAATAGTGTCGAAGCTTGTAGAAAGGACTTTAGTAGCCAATTAAAGGATCATTTGTAAATCACTCAGCTTCCAATTCACAGGTTGTATTGAATAGAAAACCAAAAAGATTTTTGAAAAACAAAAATTATCTAAAATTTCTCCATTTATACGAGTTTGGTCAAAGTTGCTTAAATAAATTAGAATTAACACCTAAAAATAACAAAATTTGTTATTGCATTGGAAAAAATAAGAAACAATTTTCCTGCAATAATAATAACATGTACTAAAGATTTTAGATTAAAAAAAGTGATGGTGATTATCATTTTTGTCGGTGCTAACATCGTCACTAGCTCGTGTTGACGCTAAAAATTATCCTTGATCAAGCTATTCCGGAGCCACAGTAGGTAGCTAGGGTGCCATTTTTAGCAAGGTCGGCTCCAATGTTGTTTTATTTTTACTTAGCGACCAATATTTTAATCCGGTGCTAAATTTGGCATGGTACATTGTGGATTTGATGCAGATACGCAGTGTTTTGGTAGCAATCATCAACAACAATAAGACTTTGGATATTGCACAATAGATATTGAAGAGATAAAGCTCCAATAATTTTATTAGAGTAACCTGACATATTTTTGACAAATCATACTATTTCTTTTAATTCTTGTGACAAAGCATCTAGATAAGAATTCATTCATCCTTAGCGTGATAGTCCTCCAAACAATGTTTGTAATGACGCAGAATTCATCCATCCTTAGAGTGATAGTCCTCCAAACAATGTTTGTAATGATGCAGAGGAGATTCATTTTATAAAGTTATCTATCTCAAATTTTAGCACCGGTACAACAGCAAAGGAAAGACATCTCTTGTTGCTTGTGTATTTTTATTGTTTGTGTATCTTTGTTTGACGTCCAAAAACATTTGAGATAATAAGAAGATGGCTGTTGGACACAAGGTAATTTTAAGACACACATTTCGTCGAAGGTTCTTTCGCGCAAGATGGCCAAGTTTGAAACATTTTTTCTTGTTAAAAATGAACTCAACTATAATTTTGAAAACGCATCAAGTTGCATGTGTTTTGGGATGTAATTATTTGTTATGTTGTTAGTAGTGAATAGGAATTCTCAGGTTAATCCTAACGTAGAGGGTCATGGTAAAAAATAAAAATATCAAATTTTTATGCATCATTAATCGGGAATCAAATCTCGTATAAATACAAAATCTGGAATGCAACTTGTAAAAAACAGATCAAATCTATAATTTTTACGGGTTTTATCTCTAGATCTCATTTGATTCTTCTCCTCTAACTTGATCTTTGAATGTTATTGATTGCTCTTCAAATATTCAAATGAATTTGGCTCCTTTAATCTTTTTGAATTTGAACTTCAATAATATTGCTTCGACGAATTTTCACTTTGTTTTCCAAATGGGGCAACTAATTTTGGGTAGAAAAAAGGAGATAACACAATAGAAAATCCAGTTAAAAGGAAGGAACGAATCTTGAGGAGAAAAGGAGTCCGTAGCAAAAGAGGAAGATAGCCTCGCTTATGGAAACATTTTGACTATTTATACCCCTTCCTCTTATTTTCAATATGTGGTTTCAATGTTGTGCAAACTAATGATGTCTAGTCTTAAACATTTGTTTTATTTCACATCTTTGGATATGATCTAAACTATGCTAAACTTGGATTGTTGATGAATTCCATGTCTAACTTTATGTAATTTTCGGATATCTATTCTAGTGGTTGGTTCTTTCTTCTTTCAATTCAAGTATAAAGAAGAATTTGCATTGAATTATCACCGCCCATCCCCAATTAAAAAAAAGAGGAAGTCTTCTGTCAAACCGGATTTAGACAGGTTAATTTATACATTTGTCGCAACCATATCCTGTTCATTGGGGTTTGAGTCATGAAAGTAGATTATTTAAATTCATTTAAATCATTTAGACGGTCTGATACAAGTTTTTGGAAAAAAAGAAATAGCATACAACAAATATAAACATTGCACAATAAGTTTTATTTCAATAATAAAAGATCAACTAATTTTGACGAATTATAGATATGCATTTATTAATAATAAAACATTAATCCAATGAACAATTAAACAATATATTCAACTATTATAATCATGTTTGTGTAATTCAATTAGTAACATATATAATTGCAATACCATTCCCACACACACTAAATTATGAATGTTCTATGACATTAAATTAACCAAATATTTTTCACTCCGAAATAGTGAATTCAATCTAGAATCGTATAAATTTGTAAAATCACTTTGCAGGCAAAGCAAAAACCATTGATCCATGTTATAAGGGAAAAAAACAAAACATTGACCCGTGATTTAGTTTTGTATCAAAGAAAGTAAAATCCTCAAAAAAAATTATGAAAAACCCTTTATTTATATATGTTTTAAGCTAAGGAGAAAAACTAATAGAGATAATTTTGAAGAGAATTCTCCTCTCCAAAATCTCGATACATTCCCCTATAAACATTATCGATACATTTTTTTTTTTTAAAAAGAAACAAATGTAGCTAGTGGTATCCATTTG
>AYJT01085122.1:0-18647 GCA_001278415.1 Ocimum tenuiflorum | reverse complement strand
AAAAAAAAAAAGGACCAGATATACAACAAATGGGCTCAAATGAAATATTTGGGCTTTGATTTGAGATTTTAGAAAGGATATTGGGCTTCCGGGTGGTTTACATCTTACACCGTCGCAGCGGGGGCAGAAATTTACACCGTCCGACGGGAAGCGCTGACCATCAGCATCAAGTGGAGACTTCCGTCAACACACACTCACTCTCAAATACCATCTCAAGAGGGGGAAAAAAATTGCGTCTTTGGATTTCTCTGCGCATGGGAATTTAGACAAATCCTCGATTTTGAAGTGCGCAAATCGATCATCAAGAAATGGGGGAGATGTCCGTTAGATCTAGATGGTTGAATTTTTCTGTCATCATCGTATTAGTTTTATCTGGTCCGTGTTTGCCCGTTTCAGCTCAGAGCCGCAGCCCTAAGAATGTGCAGGTCGCCCTTCAGGCCAAGTGGTCTGGCACTCCACTTCTTCTCGAGGCTGGGTACTCTCTCTCTCTCTCTTGATGTAACTTTTTCTGAAAGTGTCATATTAAGCACTTATTTTTCCTCTGAGATGTGTGTTTCCTTAGAGTTTTATAACACTTGAACATTTTTGAGTTATGAATGCATATGGAATAGGGTTCATGAGTTATGGACGATATTGCATAGGGGCAGAAAAACAAAATGCAACATTGAGAGACTGTATTGCTGTTGTTATGGCATTGATGGACTACATTAGAATTTGCATTTGCTCTTGATTGTATTCAACATTCTAGCTGATTTCTGGGAAGTGTGAACTGTATTAGCTGATTTCCTTTTGATTTGCCTATGTGAGTTGCCTTCTTTGGGTCCTTCTGTCAATGTAATTTTTTGTATTTGGCAGGGAATTATTATCTAAAGAATGGAAGGATTTGTTCTGGGATTTCGTCGAATCTTGGATCCATGATGTGGACGTAGATTCTGATTCGAGCACAGCAAAAGATTGTTTGAAGAAAATATCGAGACTTGGGAAGTCTCTATTAACCGAACCCTTAGCATCAGTGTTTGAATTCTCTCTAACTCTTAGGTCAGCATCACCTAGATTGGTTTTGTATCGCCAGTTAGCAGAGGAATCTCTTTCTTCTTTTCCTCTAGCGGATGATGTTGTCGCTAATGCTATTGATGGAGGGACTTTTGAATCAACAAAGCCTGATAATGCTGAAGCCTTCCTACTCGGCATGAACATCAAGAGTCCTGGAAATAAATGTTGTTGGGTTGACACTGGGGGTTCACTATTCTTTGAAGTTACAGAATTGCACAAGTGGCTGAAAAACCCAATTGAGACGTAAACTCTTTGCTATTCCATCTGCTTATTCTAGGAAATGAGAAAGATTTTGTTTTTTCTATTTTAGAAACTGTTGATTTCCAGAAACTATAAACTATGCCTTATGTTTCTACAGAAAGGAAAATGCATTTCAGCAACCAGAGATTTTTGAATTCGATCATGTCCATCCGGGATCAACTGCTGGAAGACCTACTGCCGTTCTCTATGGAGCTCTTGGGACTGTGTGCTTTAAGGAATTTCATACAGCCTTATTAGAAGCTGCTAAAAAGGTGCAAATGCTTAGAAACTGAATTTTCTTCTTATCCAGTGGGTCTGATTTTACTGTTTTCTATTTTATTTCAAGTGTCCTTGAGAGATTATTTCTGGAATGTCATTTTTCGTAATATACAACTGAAATCTGAGACAGGGATGGGCTTGCTTTGCACGATAAGTGATCCAGGAAATTCTATTCAGATATGGTGATACTACCTTCACCCAGCGAGATCCTTAAATGCGAAAAATTGTCAAAGTTGATCTTTACATGTCACAGTTTCATCTAGGCTAATTACATTTGAGGATCTCAATGAGTTGGGCAGTATCCCACACCCAGTGTAAAATTTCTCAGGCGATCCTCTAATTTGGGCGATTTCTGTCTTTGAAGTTAATAGGGCACACTGTTATATTGCGGTAGTTGAACCTAATCAAATGGCATGGCAATTTTGTTGCCTCAAAATACTTAACTACTCCAGAAAGTTGTTTTCTTTTGGAGATACAGTTCTTCATTAATGGTCCATGAATTGAAAATTATCAGCGACGTTTGCTGATAATTTTACTGAGAAAAATCCTTGTATATTCTGTATTGTTTTAGCAACAATATCACTCCTGCTTGCTTAGCTTCCCAGGTTTGTCCTTTACTCTCGAACTAAATGAAGTCCATAGAGGGCTCATTCATTTTGGGCCTGGCATACTCCATGATTCCATCCAAAGACTGTAGCGACCTAGAGATATTCTCCACCTTTAATATTTGGAAAATGCCTTCCATCTCCTTCACGGATTGTATTATTGTAAGGAATCATCAGTTCTGGTTTGTATGTCATTCTCTGACCAATTTTACAAATATTTTAGGGAAAAATCAAGTATGTTGTCAGGTCAGTATTGCTTTCTGGATGTGAATCGACAACTTCTACATGTGGGGCTGTTGGCGCTGGAGAATCTGTAAACTTGGGTGGCTATGGTGTTGAGCTTGCCCTAAAGAATATGGAGTACAAGGCTATGGATGATAGCGCAATAAAGAAAGGTTAAAATTCCATATTCTTGCTTCAACCGTTATCTTTTCTTTTTTCATAGTCTACTTTCACTATGAAATACTCGATGAGTAGTTTTGAGATTGCATGCTGCAACAGTTGCACTTAATTGTGAAAGGTACCAAATTTTTTCTGTCAATCTACAATTAAGTTGTAGAGAGACATAACTTCCTGCCATCATAATAACAGGTTGAGGAGTTTCATTACCATTTTGTCTAGCACCTGTAAAACTTATTGGAACTGGGATTACTTATAAATGTGATAGTAATTTGGTTTTTTGGTAGTGCTGTATGGATCAGACTTATGTATTTCTGGTTCATGGAGAACGTTGGCCTCCTGGCATTGTTATTGGCGTGTAATTGAATGATTCATGGAATATTTCATGGCTTTGAAAAGTTCATCAATATTCATGCGTGTTCAGGCTAGCAGCTATACACATACTTTTCATTTGATCTAACATCTCACTAAATGACAATACATCAGTATTGCTGAAATTCTCAGATCTTAACTTTCCTACTTAAGATGTTGTACTAAAGATGATAACATGGGAAGACAGGGAACACAAATAGAGACCAAAAGTTGAGGAAGGTCTTTGAGTTTTTGCTTGCTTGCATGCTCAGTTGCTCACAACAATGATTTCCACTTTGTTTGTATTCAGTCACTGGACGTCGATAGATTAGAGAGCTAATTTATGGTTTATGCATGTGTATATACTTGAATGCTTTATGCAATCGAACTAAGTTAGATCTTGCCTTTTTCTAGTTCTACTGATCTATCAGTTCATTACTTGTTTGATCTTTTCGGATGCCCTGATATTAATCGTGTAAACTGACACCTACTGTAGCATCTCACCCTGATATTAAGTTTTTAACCTGAGAAGAAAATCCATTATTCATTTCCATAGTGAAATGAACTAATCTTTCTGGGTTAATTGAAAGGGTTACGTCCTGCATGCTGTTTAAAAAAAAATTAAGAAAACATGCATTGAAAAAGTACGAGCCACTTTTGATTAGTCTCCTTTATCTATATTCTGATAATTTGGTTGTAATCTAATATGGGGCTCCACCGGTTTGGCTTGCCATTTCTCTTGGATTAGCTATGTTTAGAATAAACTAGTTTCACTTAATTTCCTACTTATCTGTAAATTTCATTTTTCAAACTCGAGGGCCAAGCAATGTACCAGTAGTATTACATGTATGAAAGCAAAATGGTCCCTTTTATGATTCATAATTGACTTCCACATATGTTTTAATTGATTCAGTCTTGACAGGTAGCTATCTGAACAGATCTTACTATTTGTCGAAATCCATGTATTTAAAGATTTTTGTAATCATAGCAGGTGTGACCCTTGAAGATCCCCATACCGAAGATCTTAGCCAAGATGTCAGAGGGTTCATTTTCTCCCAGATTTTGGTTTGTTCTTTCTCTGACCCCCTCAGACAAATGTTTTCTTTTTATAGTGAACAACAATGAATTAAAAACGAGAGAATTTGAAAATTCATAAATAGTTATACGCTACCTTTTTTAGTGTGATATATGCTATACTTGTTTTGATGTTCAGACTCATCACTTTTAGGTATCTTTCTTACTTGTGGGAAGAAATATATAAGTAATAAGAGTCTCACATGCTTGATCAACCGGCTTAGGTAGTAGGTTCTGTAAAACATTAATTTCTTTCCAACGAAAAAAGTTGTGGGAATATTTGGAGTTATCGAGTTATCTGCAAGTGTAGATTTCTGTTGATATCCCATCCTGTAGGCTGTATATAGTTGAGAGAACTGGAATTTGGCTGGGCAGTTTTGCCTAAGAAAACAAAAAGGAAAATATTTGAAAGTAAAAAGTTCTTGAGTTGATGCTGTTACCTCCTATTATAGATCATTAATATTTATATTGGAAATGGTTAGTAATCTTACCAATCAAGTATGCAACAAAAACCAATGAATCGACAGATTGATATTTCTTAAATCTGTTCTAACAGTATATCCCCTGCTAAAACTGTTCAGCTGTTGAAATATTTTTAGCTAAAGTTGAGCAATCCCGCACATTTTATATGATTTTAAAAGTCTAGCAAGGTTAGGCTCCTATTGTTGCCATGTTGCAATAACTATATTTTTCGTATTACCCCTGTTAAGTACTCGCTCATTTCACTGCAATTTAGGGTAAATATACCTGTAAGAATATGTCTGTAATTAAATTATCTCATTCAAGGACCCGATTAAAATTCTGATTGTAAGTTGCTATGTCTCTGAAGTCTATTACAGAAAAAGTAAAATGAGGAAAAATGTTATTGTTCTATAGAATCAAGACTATAGATTATCAATTATCTGTGTTCATCACAAGGAAAGCCATACAGTAGGATAAAGAAACATGTTAAGAGAATGATTGCTTTTAAAACTACAATTGAGGAATGTGGTTTAAACCCTACAAACCAGTCGGTGAAACCTAAAATGATGTTTGGCACTTATGCAGGAGCGCAAGCCAGAGCTAACATCTGAAATAATGGCTTTTAGGGATTATTTATTGTCCTCTACTATTTCTGATACGCTGGATGTCTGGGAACTGAAAGGTAATTCTCCTATTTTAGCTCAAACTTTACACCATAAGGTGTAAACTGTAACTATTTTACTAATTCTTGCCCTGTCACTGCTCAGATTTAGGCCATCAGACGGCACAAAGGATAGTCCACGCCTCTGATCCTTTACAGTCAATGCAGGAGATCAATCAGAATTTTCCTAGTGTTGTTTCTTCACTATCTCGTATGAAGGTATAATAAATATTTGCAGATAATACTGAATAGTGATATTAGATATTATAAGTTGTTCGCTCTGCATTTTGCTGATGCCTCAATCGGTAAAGACATGTTGGCTTGTGAGCTGATGTGTTTATTAATCTTTTGCAGCTAAATGATTCTATAAAAGATGAAATTATCTCAAACCAGCGAATGATTCCCCCTGGCAAGTCCTTAATGGCTATGAATGGTGCCTTAATGAATGTTGAAGATATTGATCTTTATCTGTAATGTCTCCTTCCTAAATTCTTTTTATAATCTTCTACGTAACTTTCTTTCCTAATGAACTCTAATCTGATCCTTATTGGGGAATTTAGTTTAGGTCCGTATACTTATTGGTCATATTAATCGTTGAGGGTGGAGAAAACGGAGATATAAAGACCAATAAGAGGTCCTAACATCTTTTTGTAAAGCTTATCTTCTCTCAGCTTATGACACAATTTTGAGGGAGTTGGGCTTGTATTGGACATTGCCACAATCAAGCAAAGAGCCGTTTCTGTCAAAATTTTGAGGGCTTCATTGTAAATGTTATGGGGACTATTGTACTGACTACTGTTGGTCATTTGTTAGAGAGAAATAGAAGAATTTACTAGGATACTGAATAATCCTATGGGGATGTGGTCAGATTGGATCTCAACTTGTTAGTTTGTCAGAATTATCTAGGGTTTGGAGTTGTATAAATAGGTAGAATGCTTTGGGTAATATAGGGATAACTTTCCAATTTGTAATGCTGCATTTCTTTTAATACATGTGTGTTTCGTAATAGAAAAAGAATATATTTGAATAGAATAAGAGAGAAGAAGTATCTTTCAGGAGCAATGAATTATAAATCTGTGGTCCTCAGAACTAGAGATTCCCATGTTATATGTTCCCTATGAAGGTGCTGTCAATATGTGAACTGCTGGTGGGTGTGACTTTAGTCTTCCTTGGTTTTAACATGGCAATAGGATCTGGACATGCCATCTTACTTTACATTGATAGTATATCTAGTTAAAAGAAAAATAAAGTGTAATCAGCCTAAATATCCAGGAATCTCTAGCTATTCAGGTGCTGATATTTCAGTTTTGAGTGGCAAATGATAAAGTCTCTTTCTGTTGTATTCTTACAATCAGTGTCTTCATTTTAGCAACAAAATTTATTCTTTCTGCATCTACTATCACATCTACTTTGCCCACTTTTACTTTTATCTGACCTTACTCAGTTGTTTGATATGATAAGTTGCAATTGGAAGTTTTAGTCATATTGTTTCTAATATAATTGCCTGCTTTGATATTTTAATCTCCACGCCAGAATACAATGTTTAGAATTTCTGCATCAAATGGGATGTTTGGCAATAATGTCAACTTAGTCAGTGCAGTACTGCAGCAAGGCCATCAGATGTTAGCACAAATTTTGACCCAAAAAACTCATTCCTGATTATAATGCTCCAATTTTATGTTATGCAGGCTGGTTGACACGGCACATCAGGAGTTGTCATTAGCTGACCAGTACCGGAAACTGAAGGTATTGAAATACATCTGTGAAATCGAAATTGAAAGCAATGAGCACAAGAACTTTCATAATCTTGTGAATTGGTACTGTTTTAACTTTTGAGATTGAGTATGGCCTTGGTGGACTTTGTTTACTGTAGGAGTTTTGGTACATCTATAAGACTGTTTATGTTTTAATTTGGGCCTTTTAGAAACCAATGAACATCACTAACTGAGATAAATCTTATGATTAGATGGTTCTATATCAACACATGTTACACCCGTGTGAGTTTGAGAATGAGACTGCTGAACTGAAGTCTAATGTTTGTCGAATAGGTTCTATGCATGAAACATTGGGTGGATATCCTGCCTGTTAATGTGTTCCTGGTAATTTTTAGTACATTAAAATATCTAAAATATAAACAAAATAAGTGTATGAATTAACTGATTTAGATACAATAATGTTATGGTAGTTGTCTAACGCTGAATGTTCTGACTTATATTGTTAACCTTTTCTCTTTGCAAATGTTTATTTTCATTAAGAGTGCAAAAGATTTACCCTGTTGCCATTTACTACTTGGGACTCCATTAACTCAAAATGAAACCTAAGACAAGGGTAGTGAAACTATATTTTATATAGAAGCAGTTTTGTGCTCGATCATTCTGCCTATGTCTAGTTGATTTATTTTGTACATTGGCTGCATTCATTTGTGCGAACTATTTATAAAGGAAATTCCAGGGAATCAGTTCCATTTACCTTGTAATCTTCTTCATGCATCCTGTTCTATTTTTGTGGAATATTTTTGGACGAGGCTAATGAAACTATATTTATATAGAATCAGTATTGTCCTCGATCATTCTGCCTATGTCTAGACGATTTGTTATGCTACTTTCGTTAAGCATTAATTAATTCCCTTTTGTACATTTGTTGCATTCATTTGTCTGAAGGATATATAAAGGCAAATCCAGATAATCAGTTCAATTTACCTTATAATCTTCTTCATGCACTCTGTTTTATTTTTGTTGAATATTTTTGGATAAGGCTTATGATGCATGTGATGAAATCCTAGATTCCTCCAAGTGACGTAAAGAAACTCCTCTTGGTATTGCCACCTTCAGAGACAAATGCGTTTCGTGTTGATTTTCGTTCCCCTCATGTTCACTACATCAATAACTTGGAGGTGGATGCTATGTACAAGCGCTGGAGAAGCAATATCAATGAGGTAGAGCCCTTTGTTTCTGTTTCTTAGGAAACGTTGTCCTTTGCAAATTACATTGCTTACATTTTTCCCCATCATGGAATCATAGATTTTGATGCCAGTCTACCCTGGGCAATTACGTTATATTCGCAAAAACCTGTTCCATGCAGTTTTTGTTTTGGATCCTGCATCTCCTCGTGGGATTGAGGCGAGTTTCCTGTTCTCTATGGTTATCTTAGTTTTTCATGAGCATCATATTGATGATTTCTGATGCCTTTGGTATTTCATCTGAATGTTGCAGACAATTGACATGATCATTTCGTTGTTTGAGAACAACCTTCCCATGAGGTTCGGTGTAATTTTGTACTCGGTAAAGTTAATTGAGGCGATTGAAGCAAACGATGGTGAACTTCCAGTAGCTCATCTAGAGGGTGATCATGGAGATGTTTCCAGTTTGGTAATTTATTTAGCTTTCGAAGCTCTAATATCTTGGTATTTTATCATTATTCTCTTATGTCCCAAGTAAAATGTGTTCTTCTGAGAAATTATGTATCATAATGCAAATCTTATTGACTTTAGTATCTTAATTAAAGGGTGGCTTATCACCTTGTTAGTTGTTAAATTTACATTCTCCAAATAATAAAGCTCCTACTAGTTTTCTCATACTTGTCAGTCTTCTCTTCCCTAAAATATTTTAATTCATACTTGTGAAGGTCAAACAAATTTTGCATTCCTCTTTCTTGAGAACATCTTTCTGCGAAGCACTTATCTAAACAGTCAAAACAGAACCAAACATTCTCTTGGAGTATTGTTAACTTCTCTTTCTAGGTCCAGGTGTTCTACAAAATATTCTTGTAACCCATGGTTATATTCTTTTCATAAACTGAAAAGACGGCCCCTTCCTAATTTCTTTAGGGGTTATTCATAAATTTGGAGTTGATTGGATCAACTATTACGAAGACTTTATCTAATGATACTTATTACATGAACTTGGAGTGAAGAAAGCATAATCTTTTATTGGTTATTATATTGTTTAAAAAAAGTGGCTTCTACAAAAGCTCTATAGAAGTTTTTTTTTATGGTCTCCCATGTCAATTTTTGGTTGAAATCTAGGATGGTGTGTTTAGAAATAAAGATCTTTACTAAAGTTCATTGTGGTCCAATCTGGTGATTTTCATCACGCAGATTTTATTTTGATACAATTAAAGTAGATTACTTTTTCTTTTTCCAACTGATGGACCAGTTTTATGCCTGGGAAATTGAAAAATCCGTTAGATTTTTGCTTACATCTATGTTGGATCGACCTTGGATAATCACTCTCCACCCTCCTGACAACATGTTTTTTATTTGGCAGATCATACGTCTCTTCAATTACATCAAGGAAAATCATGGGGCTCTGACAGCTTTCCAGTTCCTGAGTAACGTAAGAGTCTGATCTCTTACTATTATGATGCCTTTGGTACAAAGAATGACCACAAGTCGGGAAAAAAAGTTATTCCTCAACTAAACACATACCCTTACAGTTCTTTTGTTTGGTTCCGTCTATAAAATTGCCTATATGGATAAATTTTGTTCCACATGTCTAACCCCCTTATGCTTTGTTAATTTAATATATGCAACTTGGAAAGTATGAATGGATTACACTTAGACCAACACGCATGCTTCAATTATTATCAAAGACAATTACAAAAATATAGAAAATCATGTGTGGCTACTGGAGAGATATTTAATTTATTTTTATATAGCAATTGTGCACATCATGATATCGTCGATACATGGAAATTGAATGATAAATTGGGTGCTGGAGTGGATGATGGGTATTCTTATTTACTTGAGGTGAATCTCAATGCAACCATTTTTACTGGGGTTGACATACTTACATTCCTTCTTTGTTGGAACATGGCTTTTCATTTCCATGAGTTTAGATTATTCATTCCCATTTTTTTCATACTGCTGAAGTAGGGGATGGCATTCGCTCAACCAAACATATACTAGTGATTTGTGATTTGTTTAGAATTATATGGAAATTGCTCTATACCATACCAATAATTACATCTGTCTTTTACAATGACAGGTGAACAAATTGAGAATGGAGTCAGGTGCAGAAGATAGTCCTGAGGGTCATCATGTTGAAGGGGCCTTTGTGGAAACACTGCTGTAAGGCTTAGAATTACTTCTTTTGTTTATGCTTTTGTAACCTATAGTTTTTCCTGTCATCTGCAGGCTCATTAATTTTCCTATCGAGATTCATGCGCTTGTTGCTTAAAATTATTGTCAATTTTCCTGAGATCTGATCATGGTGATCATGGTGTGCACATTCAGGTCTAGGGTGAAAACACCTCCTCAAGATACTCTACTGAGATTGGAGAAGGACCAAACATTGAACGAACTATCTGCGGAAAGCTCCTTGTTTGCCTTTAAACTGGGTTTGGCTAACCTTGAGTGCGCTCTCTTGATGAACGGACTTGTCTCTGAAGCTAATGAGGTTCAAAGAAGTCTAAACTCTCTGTTCATACTCTATTAAGATACGTTGTTTTAACTCATTTAGGTTGTTTAGTTGGCAACTGAATTTTACAGGAGCTGAGTTAGTGCCTTTTGTTTTAATTCTTACAATGCTTGGAATTTCATTTCGTATGAGTCATGGTTTGTGTTACTCATACGTTATTTTTATGGTTATTCCTGAGTACTTTTATCATGTTATTATCAATTACCAATAGATAGCTTCATGAAAAATTATTGGCTGAATGGTAAAGTATTTATTTTCTTGAATTTTTATCATGCAGTTGAGCACCCTGACACTTTACTGTTTCTATTATTTGAAAACATGAACTATTGTTCTCTTGGGGTCCCATGTAAATGCTGACTTTTATATAAGTTTTACGCATTAGAGGAAAGTTGTTTAGTTATGAAGGCTTCTACAATTAATTAGTCCCTCCGTGTTCAATATCAAATATATCAGGAATCTTTTTTTTAGAATAATTTTATGCTTGTGTAAGGTATAGCTTTCTATTTGGTTTCATCGAATTTCATGAATTATATTTATTTTGTGTTTTATGCCGTATGTTAAATGGTTGGCACTTGGCACTGTACTTTTGTGAATGTTTATTTAAAATCACGGAGTCGAGCAGGAAAATCTAGTTGCTGTGAATATTGACATGATAGATTTTTGTTGGTTCTGCTTTTACCAGGAGGCACTTATGAATGCCATGAATGAAGAGCTTCCCAAAATACAGGAGCAAGTATACTATGGACAGATAAATTCTCATACTGATGTTCTGGACAAGTTTCTGTCTGAAAGTGGTGTCCAGCGTTATAACCCAAAGGTAAATTTGATTAAAACTCCCTACTTAAATGTATCTTTGTATGAGTTGTTTGTCAGTTTGACTTCGATCATGGAATGTTTTCTCTCTCTCTAAACCTCTTTGGACCTATGATCTTGTAGATAATTGCAGATGGGAAGGCTGCCAAACCCAAGTTTGTATCTTTATGTGCATCAGTTCTGGAGAAAGAATCAGTTTTAAGTGACCTCTACTACTTGCATTCACCTGAAAGTAAGTCCTTGGTGAGAAAAAAAAAAATCAACAATGCTAATGTTCATCTTGTTTTAAATATCTGATCTTGAGCTTCTCAATTTTAGCTTTCGATGATTTGAAGCCTGTCACTCATATTCTTGTTGCTGATATCACTTCGAAGAAAGGGATGAAGTTGTTGCATGAAGGAATCCGCTATCTGGTATATTCCTGCTGAATTTGTTAATATTTAATCATCTCATTCTTACACCATGACAAGTTGATAGGTGCTCTATTTAGGAAATCTCCCATTGTGACATGTACTCCACTTTCACAAATTAAATTCGACATGCAATATACCGTGTCCTTGAATTATGTATTTCTCTACAGGGGAATCATTCAAAAAGAGAAGTCCTTATTCTGCTGGTTCCTCCAGTTTATAAACCTGATATCCCTTTCTGATTCTAATCCAATCCATCAAATAGGATAGATGGGAAAATAGATACGCATAAAGTTCGTTTCACTTTTCTTTATTTTCTAAAGTATGCCGTTCTCTATCTACCTGTGGGATCTTTCATTACTCCACATAGGACTTTTAGTGTGGCAGACATTTATTTTACTGTGTCATCTATCTCCTTTCTTTTTTCTTGGTTTTGGCTTCTACAACAATATTTTTTCTTTCATAAGTGCTGTAAAATATTTTGAAGAGATGTAGTCGGAATTGTTCTATGTTTCTCGATTTTCCCATTGACTGATTGTATGCCTTAATTGCCACTATGTTTGCATTATTGCAGATTGGTGGCTCCAAATATGCTCGGGTTGGTGTATTGTTTAATGCTAATGATGATGCAAGTTTACCAAGTCTCTTTTTCATGAAAGTCTTAGAGTTGACCGCATCCTCATATGGGTTGGTCAAGTTCCTTAATCTTGTCGCCATGCAGCAAATCTGCCCCCACAATTTGTATACTGTTGTTGTATAATCTATCTCATTTACTTTAACATGTCTTGCAGCCATAAAAAGGGAGTGCTACACTTTATTGATCAACTCTGTTCATTCTATGAAAAAGAATATATGCTGTCTTCTGGAGTTTCTGAAAGTTATCAGGTGCTTATGGATAAGGTCCTGCAGTTAGCAGATGCAAATGGGTTGCCATCTAAGGGCTATGAATCTGCCGGCTCAGATTTTTCAGCTGAAGTTTTTAGGGGCCACTTAAATAAGGTATGCTCTGCTTCCTTCATTAGGAGCTAAATCAGTAGTATTTGTCTTTAATCAAATTCTGCCCGTCAACTAATTGTAAGTATTTGAATAAACTCTATTTCAATTTATAAAAACTTGAGTTTACTGTGTGGGACCAGACAACGAACCATAAAAAGTAATTGAAATGATATTGGAAACAGTTCAGACCCTGAAGATCCATGGAAAAAATTCTTTTCGATTTTTTCACTAGTTGATGTAGGTTTTCTTTGAAGGTTGTTCCTAGAAGAATTATACAATGATATTAGGTTACATGGGCTGCATGTCCATCCCTATGTACCAGCATGATGATCCATTGTATAATCTACATTCCCGTGGATGCAATAATAAATTTGGTGGGACAATCAAGCCAACATATTACTATCTAGTAGTTCCAAGAACATTATTGGCACTAGAATTGCAAAAATAAATAGATCATTACAAATGTAAGAACATTTATCCTGAATACTTTGAACTCTCATTCAGGGGGTTGGACAATTGTATGAGATAGAGTGCAATTATATTCTTTTTACCAAATATACATATATAGGTGCCTAAATTATTTATTTACATGTCTTGTATACGCTCTTGACATTTTGTTCAATGCACATGCAGGTGACGCAGTTCTTGTATAGGACAATCGGCCTTGAATTTGGTGTCAACGCAGTTATTACCAATGGCAGAGTGAGTATATTTTCATGCTTCTTGATTTATATTGCATACTATGGATCTGCCTGTTCCCACATAATTGTATTCTGAGCATGTTATGATATAATTGTATTTTGAATTAATATTTACTTCTCAGGAATAGAGGTAAATATTATGCTGCTATGTTTAGTTATTAAGAAAAAATATTATGCAATGAATCCTTGAAGTGGGAAGGGATAGAATCAGCTTTAATGTTTGCTTGGTTGGTTTCAAGTCCTAAAGAATTCAAAACCTTCCTCGTGTCAGACATTGTTAGAGGTTGAAGTATCTTGATGTCACATGAAGTTTTCTTTCACTGGGCTCCCTCTTTGATAGAGGCACAATTATTAGGGTCAATTAGGTTAAATAATTAGGGTAAAGTGTCATGATGGGCTGCGTTCCTTCATGGGCTTGAATTAGGATTTGCATCTTTTCTATTTAAAGAGTCGTCTAGGTGGAAGTAAGGTGTTCAGTCTTTTAGGATATTAAAATGGGGTGGCATAGCCGTGGCCTCTTAGGAGGAGTTGTTCATTCAATAGTATAGTTCCTGTCCTATTTGCTTTAATTCCGTCTCTATTCTATCACTCTTCCAGTTATACCTTTTTTAATTTATTAAGAAAATCTTCTTATTTCTTATAATAACACGATTAGTGGAGAGTTCATAATGTATGAGCTTTACCACCGTTACCTTAGTTAAGTTGATTTTCCAATTTCCTTTTTACAATCAGTTCTGAAAATGCCTTGTACTAGTATGGGTTACTTATATAATCCACTATGTTCCACAGGTGATCCGACTTTCAAATGATATTACATTCCTGAGCCATGATTTGCTTCTCCTTGAATCATTAGAGTTCAAGCAACGGATAAAACATGTTGCTGAAATAATTGAAGAGATAAAATGGGAGGGCATTGACCCCGACATGTTGACAAGGTACACATGACATGGAGTTCTGGATCACTTTTAAGCAAAACAATCAAAAACCCTAATTTCATCGGGCTGTCAAGATTTCTTTCAAGGGATTCTGCAAATCATTGTTCTTATATAATAAACGCATAAACATCGTTTTATACACTGATGCATGTTATAATCTTAGTTTGAAAAACCTGGTAATGCGTGCTACGCATAAACAGTTTTAATTTGCAGCAGACCTTCAGCAAGTGATCTAAGTATTAGGCATTTGCAACACGTAGGCATAAAATAACGTGGCTGGATTCTTACATAGACTTATCATTCTGCACGCGTTTAACACTTGTGATTCTGCATTGGAGTTTATATGGCTGGAAGCTGGGAAACACAGGAGCAAGCAATAGTTTGGTAAATCATAAAGCACAAAGTAGATGATATTTACTTACTGGAACTGATCATTTGTGTACAGGTGTCGGCTTTTGTGATGATTAATATCTGATGAGGCATTCTACTAGTGTGGTTTTATGTTAGTTCTCCTTTACTGAGCATTTTGCCCCTACGTGCTTTATATAATTGTCCCTACAAGTTATTCATGAACTGCAGTTTAATTCTACTGTAGTTGCATTTTCATAATTTGGCTTTAAATTTACAGTCACTTGACGGGAAGAATATTTCAAATGCTGCCTGGTGTCGACTCCTCACGCTTTTTATTCTCATTGACAGCATCATTTCAGCAAATTTCTCCATTACGTCGATTAATCTGCTAACACAATATTTAATATTTTTAGTTTCTCTTCTTTGCAGTAAATTCATCAGTGACATAGTTATGGCCATCTCCTCTTCAATTTCTACGAGGGATCGGGGCTCTGAGAGTGCCCGTTTTGAGATTTTGAGTGCAGAGTACAGGTACTTTCTATGCTTTTGCTAGAATTGTTTTATTGTGGAGGGAGGGGAGGAAGAACAGGTTTTATCCTTCTAGAATGCAGTTTATTGCCCAATTATGGATTTCTCTTTCCTTTGTTATCTCTATTCTTTTACTTTTTATTGGCAGATGAGTTATATCTAATCAAGACATTTTTTGAAATAATTTGTGCATTGAATATGAGTGCTTCTGTGAAATACAAACAGTAATTGTATCCTTGTTCTAGCATGATTTACTCAATAGCAAAACGAATAAGAAGCAATCTAAAAAATGCACGTCTTTGGTTCTGTTACTAGCACGGCGATGGCCCAGGTTCACTGACTAGTTTACATCTGTTACAAAACTTTCTACAGCGCTGTTATTTTGGAAAATGAAAATTCAAGCATACATATTGATGCCGTGATTGATCCTTTGAGTCCTTCTGGCCAAAAGCTTGCCGCTCTTCTTCGGATTCTGTCAAAATACGTTCAACCAAGCTTGAGGCTGGTGCTCAATCCAATGGTAAGTGTTTGCTCAAAGTTGCTTCTGAAGAAGTATTGAAATATTACATGATTTACAGAGGCTGAAATATGATTTCTAATATGCGATGATGAATCATAATGTGCTATTGGACACCAATTAGTGAGGCATAAGAACTAACCGAACCATCCATCAATGCATAACCTTATGTTTTTAGGGGCTTATATTGAAGTAAATGCTAATGTCTTAGGTACGACAGGGCCAGCAGTTGATCCCTGTTAAAGGCTTAAAAGACGAAATTTTACATATAACCTTTAGATTATAATGACCAAACTAAATCTAGAGATCTGAAATTTATTTTTGGCGTTAAAGGCTAACCTGCGGAGACTTTGGAGTTACTTTTGATTTTGTGCTTTTTGTTGCCTAACATCTATGCTATTTATCTGTCCACGTGTTATAGAACAATTTCTAATGGATATTTAGCTTTTATGTCTAAGAAATCTCTATTATGTTCCTTGCAGAGTTCTCTAGTGGATCTTCCCCTAAAGAATTACTATAGATATGTAGTGCCAACAATGGTAAGCCTTAGCACTCTTAGCCCACTACTTATTTCTCAAGATTCACTGGCTTCCGGTCCTAACTTTGTCATTGGCTTTTCAGGATGACTTCAGTGCTACTGATCATACTGTACGTGGTCCAAGAGCATTTTTCGCGAACATGCCACTATCTAAGACACTCACCATGAATCTAGATGTTCCTGAACCATGGCTTGTTCAGCCTGTAATTGCTGTGTAAGTTTCTCATAGAAAAGCTCTTCAAACATTTACATGAAAAAAAAATTTCACCAGGACTCCTCAAATATTACACCTTGTGTGTTTGTTAATAATTTTTAATGGTTCCATTAGAGTTCGACTCTAATACTTGTGATATTTTGCAGCCATGATCTGGACAACATATTGCTAGAGAATCTTGGTGAAACCAGAACCTTGCAAGCGGTGTTTGAACTCGAAGCTCTTGTCCTTACGGGTATGTTTGCTGCAATATCAGGTTTGATAATCAGTCAAAGATTATAATGAAGTTATATGCAACCAGGTCATTGCTCCGAGAAGGATCACGAATCACCTAGGGGACTGCAGTTGATTCTTGGAACTAAAAATACTCCTCATCTGGTTGATACTCTTGTCATGGCTAATCTGGGGTACTGGCAAATGAAGGTCCTTCCTGGGGTATGGTACTTACAGTTGGCACCTGGTAGGAGTTCGGAGCTGTATCTTATGAAAGAAGATGGTGAAGGTGCTGAAGATACAACTTTGTTAAAACGAATCACAATAGATGATTTACGGGGTAAATTGGTACACATGGAAGTGGTGAAGAAAAAGGGCATGGAGCATGAAAAACTCTTGGTGCCAGCTGACGACAATAGTCATTCTAATAATAAAAAGGTAAGCAGCCACATATTTTTTATGTATGCTGTTGTACTATTACGAGATTCTCTACTAGATGTGTAAAAAGAGATTTACTACTAGCTTCAGAGTCGTAAAATTGTTAGGATTTTGTCCAATAAATGTACAGGGAACTCAGAACCGCTGGAACTCAAATATTCTTAAATGGGCTTCTGGATTTATTGGTGGGAAGGATCAGTCAAAGAAGGGCGAGAGCAGTTCTGTGGTAATTAAAACTCTACAGTTTCCACTCATCACATGTGGAGAAACAAGCTATTGATTGACATATATACTTATTGCTTATCCAAGATCTGTTGTCATAGATATTGCTTTAGCATAATGTCATGTATCACTGAAAAATCTCGCACTTTGCTGCAGATGCCTCAAAGTGGTGGTCGTCATGGGAAAACAATTAATATATTCTCGGTTGCATCTGGGCACCTGTAAGTTCTCTATATGTGCACTTCAACTTTCTTTAAACCCCCTGGTGAAATAATTAGCAACCTTAGTTGACATATCATAATGATGTTTAGCTATGAGGAGATATTTGTGGAATTGGAGAAAGATATGCAGTCATCATTTTCATTATTTTTATTCATCTACATAGTCTGGAATATGGTAAAGTAAAAAAAAAAAAAAGAAAGAAAAAAAGAAGAGACACACTTGCTTTACAAAACTAAAGAAAAGATGTGCTGGTTTTTAACTTTCTGCTCTGCATCTACATTTCTTACTAGTTATTTTAAAATAAGTTTCTGACAACTACTTTTTTGCAGGTATGAACGTTTTCTCAAAATTATGATTTTAAGTGTTCTGAAAAATACAAATCGGCCAGTCAAATTTTGGTTTATAAAGAATTATCTTTCTCCTCAATTCAAGGTTTGCCCTTCACCTTTGTAAACCTATTATGTTTCTCTTTGCTAATCTAGATTTGTCCATTCAAAATTATATTACCCTTGTTAAGTATTCTTGTTGCTGTTGACAGGATGTAATCCCTCATATGGCAAATGAGTATGGCTTTGAGTATGAATTGATCACCTATAAGTGGCCTACATGGCTCCACAAACAAAAAGAGAAACAGCGAATAATATGGGCATATAAGATCCTTTTTCTCGATGTCATTTTTCCACTTGCCCTAGAAAAGGTATGTTGGTTTTGCACGACGATAGTTTTATGCTGCTTAAATGATGGTTCGTCTCAAGTACCACAGCTGTTTTGGTTAATATGTTTTTCTTGCCACATTATCACCTGCAGGTTATATTTGTTGATGCGGATCAGATCGTGAGGGCAGACATGGGAGAACTTTATGACATGGATTTAAAAGGACGGCCTCTTGCATATACTCCGTTCTGTGACAATAATAAAGAAATGGATGGCTATCGGTTTTGGAAACAAGTAAATTCCTCACAATTCAATTATTTATCATTCTTTGCAGAAGTTGGATATTGTATGCAT
>AYJT01085109.1:0-10436 GCA_001278415.1 Ocimum tenuiflorum | reverse complement strand
TTTTGAGTAGGACGTTCAATTTTTTAAAATAGTGAACTTTGAGCTTACATAACCGAGCGCGAGTGTTTCTTTTTTTTGTTCGGATAAACTGTGACAATTAATTAAAAATTTGGGTGACCTGATTTTAATCTCACGTTCTTCAATTTCGATATTTCCTAACGACATTTTAATTAGGCGACCCATTTGAAATCAAAGCACATAAATAGTCGGTTGCATTGCATGATGAATAATTTGATTGAATGAGAAAAAGATATACTGTTTGATATTTTACTTTCTTGAGCTCAACAGGCAACAATGCCGCTCCATTTCAAACAAGAAAAGGAAGGCGACAACATTGATTACAGCAGCGGTGACGTCACTCTCTACCTACATCGCCTATTTAAGATGAACTCACACACGAATCCTTGTTAATTCCAGAAGCCCTAATTCATGCAAAATGGGAGTGGATGTGCCGAGGATCAAGCTCGGGTCACAGGGCCTCGAAGTCTCCAAACAAGGGCTGGGATGTATGGGCATGTCCGCCTTCTACGGCCCGCCCAAGCCCGAACCCGATATGATCAAACTTATCCACCATGCCATCAACTCCGGCGTTACCTTTCTCGATACCTCCGACGTCTACGGCCCCCACACCAATGAAATCCTAATCGGCAAGGTACTTTCACACCTTTTCCTTCCATCCATTTCGCTGATTTTTATTTCTTTTAAGTTGCATCCTGTGGTTCAGATCTGTTTTGACTTTGTTCTCAATTTCATTGGAGTTTTTGTATGTTGCTCTTAGTTGCTTTCGGCGAATTAAGCTTTAGTTGCTTTGTAAATTGTGATGGCATATGGTGTTATCTCATGATCATAATTTGATCTCTATGTCTCATGTTGCTTTCTCTTAAATTTTAGAGTTCTTTAATTCCATTCTACTTTTCAATCAAAAAGTGGGAAATATTATATTCTATTAGTTTGGTCACTGCGAGTTTGTTAAATCATTAAAATCAAGCGCACACTTTTGCTGTAAAATTCTTTGTTTCCCGAATAAACATTTTTAATAGTTTTTATAATTCAATTTCCCTACTTTTCGAGGGTTTTTAGTTTTCATGAAAGTATAAGGGGAATAACTGTGAATTTTGTATACATAGCATGAGGTCATTTGTGGAAACCTAAATAAGGTTCCAAAGTTGCTCCATTATCTGTATATTTTATGACAGATTATTCCGTTTTGAAAGCGCCTGTGTGGATTGACAGGCATTGAAAGGGGGAATGAGAGAAAAAGTGCAACTTGCTTCCAAGTTTGCTGTAATTCATCAGGACGGGAAGAGGGATGTGCGTGGTGACCCAGCATATGTGAGGTCTGCTTGCGAGTCGAGCTTGAAGCGTCTCGATGTTGACTGCATTGATCTCTATTATGTTCATCGTATTGACACTCGGGTGCCCATTGAGATCACTGTAAGTGCAACCTTCAAGATTCATTCTTTGGAATTTAATTGAGTGAGCTTATGCTTGTATTCTTACCCATGAAAGCTTGTTAATTCAGATGCATTTCAGTGTCGATAGGAAAGTGAACTATTAGCACCATTGATTCTATTTGCTTCATCTTTTCTTCCTGATGCTGAATCTTGTACATAATTTGGTAGATGGGGGAGTTAAAGAAACTGGTTGAAGAAGGAAAAATAAAATACATTGGGCTATCAGAGGCCTCTGTTTCAACCATCAGAAGGGCCCATGCTGTCCATCCGATAACAGCTGTTCAAATCGAATGGTCGTTGTGGACTAGAGATGTGGAGGAAGAATTGATTCCTACATGCAGGTATATATGAGAGAAGTATTTTCTTGTTATCTCAACTTTTGAGAAGCAACTGAAAAACAGAGAGCTTGTTGTATGAATTTCAGAGAACTTGGTATCGGAATTGTCCCGTATAGTCCTCTTGGGCGCGGCTTCCTTTCAGTAGGTCCCAAATTGTTGGAGAACGCTTCAGAAGGTGATTTTCGCAAGGTTGGTGAATGGTGATATGATTAGAGTTGATTTCCATTGGCTATTGAATGATTGTTATCATTTACACTCACTGTGGTGGTTGGTAGGCATTTTGTCCGAGATTCCAAGACGAGAATCTTGAAGCGAACAAAGTGATATACGAAAAGATTAGTGAAATGGCCAAAAGTAAAGGGTGCAGCCCATCTCAACTGGCATTGGCTTGGGTTCATCACCAAGGAGATGATGTGTGTCCTATACCGGGCACCACCAAGATCGAAAATTTCAACGACAACATCGGAGCCCTGTCGGTAAAATTAAGTCCAGAAGAGATGACTCAACTCTCCAGTTTGGGTGCTGGTGTGAAGGGAGAAAGGTATCCTTCCACTGCTTTCACATGGAAAACTGCTGACACGCCCCCATTAGCATCCTGGAAAGCCGAGGCCTGATCTGATCATCAAAATCTACTTTCTCCCTTGTTATCACTCATTTACTATACTAATAAGATGGGATTTCTAATCCTTGAGTTTACTCCCTTGCTTGCGTGTTCAATAAAGATAGACTCATGAATCTATTCAAATTCTGGTGTTACATAGATTTTATTGCTCCCACTTGCAACCTATATCCTTGTTTGTTTATTTATTACAGATTGCTCTTAAACAAAATCTTTGTGTGGTCTTAATAATAAAAATTGCCAACATAACTTTTCCTTTTGGAATTAGTTTTTTAATTGGATGTATCCCCCAATTTTCATGTAAGAGAGCTAAGATCTCACGAAAAACGTCTGACTGAATGAGAGATTAGATGATGGCATGGGGGAAAATAGAATTTTTCATTACAGGTAATTTCTTTTCAGTTGATTTGTATTATTATATGATTTATATATTAATTCTGAAAACGATATTTTAGTCATAAATTTATTGATCACTTACTTACTTTTAATCTAATTTAAATATTACATTTATAAGTTTTTTAAATTATATAAGTGTAAATCAACTTTTATCCACATGCACAATGTATTTTTCATGTCATTCAATTAGAAAAATAAATAAAATAACACCTGTTAAATGAGAATCAAAAAAACAAGGAAACAAGTGTTACTGCAAGCACCCATTTCTCATCTAAATTGTGGGCTCCACCAGAAAAAGAAAGAAGGCATGCTGAAGATCACACGCCTAACCAAGGGCATAGATGTGGCGCATGTGTTATACGTGCGTCGCCCGCGAGTGGCGAGCATTTTTTAAAAATCGTTTTAAAGATTTGTTTTATTCTCTTTTTCTTCAATTTTATTATTTTATTTTATATATTTAAATGGTTTTACTTTATTTGTAATATTTTTTATTAATATTTATTTCTTAAAAATAAATTTTTTCAAATTGTAATGTTAATTAAATTAAAATATACTCATTATAATTTTACTAATATTATAAATTTCTTTTCCAAACATTTCCCTGTGATATTTATTGTTTTGATAATTTTTGCTTTTACTTTTACTTAATTCATAGTCATATAAAAAATTCAAGAATACAATAAAATATTCATATTATTAATAATGTAATCGATACAAAATACATTTTTAATTTAAAAAATAAGTACTCGAAACATTTAAATGTAAAATCACTCATATTATTCTTTCAACGTAGTTGTGTGTACCATTGCTTGTTATAATTTAATAAAAAAAATTACAAATTCTAATTTTAACAAATTATATTTTATTATTTAATAAAGTAATTAATTAAATATATTTTATTTATTACTATATATTAATTTTATATTTTTTTAAATAAACAATAATGAAAATAAATTATAATATATATGAATATTATATTACGTAGTGAATATAATACACTTGTATAGTTAAAAGTGATAAAAAAAATAATAAAAGATTTTAAGAAATGAAAAATAAAATTCCTTGCTTGGTGCGCAATGCTAAGAAACTCCACTCCGGTGAATGGCCTAAGGTAGGACGCTGTTGAAAATGAAATGACCTGTAAAGTTCCAGAGATGGATTATTGATCAAGCGAAAGGTCTAACAATGGCGTCATTGCTGCCGACTGCATTCTATCATCTTCCCTTTCCCCTGTAAGTTGTAATCACACAAAACCGCAAATCCAGAAGCCCTAATTCAGCGCGATGGATGTGCATGTGCCGAGAATTAATCTGGGCTCGCAGGGCCTTGAGGTCTCCAAAATTGGCCTCGGCTGCTTGGGCATGTCTTCCTCCTACGGCCAGCCCAAGCCCGAGGCTGAGATGATCGAACTCATCCACCACGCCGTCGACTCCGGCGTCACATTTCTCGATACCTCTAATTCCTACGGCCCCCATACCAACGAGATTCTAATCGGAAAAGTATGCTCTTCTGCCTGAGTTGCCTATCTAGTTATTGTATTCCATTATTGACTCATAGTGATTTGGTTTTCGCTCAAGGCTTTAAAAGGGGGAATTAGGAAGAAAGTGCAAGTCGCTACTAAGTTTGGGATTATAGTGAAGGATGGGAAAATGGAAATATGCGGTGACCCAGCATACGTGAGAGCTGCATGTGAGGCCAGCCTGAAGCGCCTTGATATTGATTGCATTGATCTCTATTATGTTCATCGGATTGACACCAGTGTGCCAATCGAAATCACGGTGACTACTCCTTTTAAAGTGTTAATTTTCCAATTCGCATTTGATGAATATTCTGTTTGCAAGTTCAGTTACCGGTTAAGTTTCACTGGAGAAACATGTAGTAGATGCAAAATAATCAACTAAAATTTAAAGTTATACATGTGAATATCAATGCATGTATCTGGATGAGAGTGGCAATTGTAACTGAGTAATTATGCCTCTTTTACTGTGTAGTGCAGGGAATGATATGTTCATGGTGAATCATACTCTTGAGATATATTGTCATAAAGTCGTGTGCATAAAACAAAATGTTAGAAATTGCAAGGAAGGGTGTTTATAAGTTCTAATTATAATTTGTTCTTTACGTGTGCATATGAATTGAATCTATAAGTTGCATGGGCTACATTTACTTAATTTATGTTTTCGTAGATGGGAGAACTTAAGAAACTGGTCGAAGAAGGAAAAATAAAATATGTTGGCCTCTCAGAGGCCTCTGCTTCCACAATCAGAAGGGCTCATGCTGTTCATCCAATTACTGCAATTCAAAATGAATGGTCACTATGGTCAAGAGATTTGGAGCAAGAATTAGTTCCTACTTGCAGGTACAAGTTCGATGTAGTTTTTTCTGTTTTATATTTCTGGTTTCGAGAAAATGAAACACACGATACATGTCATTTTAATTTCAGAGAACTTGGTATTGGAATCGTCCCATACAGTCCACTCGGGCGTGGCTTCCTTTCAGTGGGTCCGAAGTTGATGCAGAACATGCCAGATGGCGATTTCCGTAAGGTTGGTTCCTACCTAGTAAAGCTTTACTAGAAAGACAAGAATTTCATTATATGCACATCTGGAATACCTTAACTTGCAGTTGCTACGCTTCATTCTTCCTACTGCCACAACTTTTTCAATACTTGCTAGTGGAACTCTTAAAATCAAAGACCCAGATAGCTAATGATCTGATTGACTATTGAGAGCTTATATGTAATGTCCTTTCCATCTGCTCTGTTTGAAGTTTTCAGAGCTATGTCTGATCTATGCATACAGTCTGAGAATCTTTATTCAGCTCTTTATTTCATCTTATATGCTGATAAAATTTTGCGGAATTTGGTAGATCTTTCCAAGGTTTCAGGGTGAGAATCTAGAAAAAAACAAGGTGGTGTATGAAAAGATAAATGCAATGGCTGCAAGAAAAGGTTGCACCCCATCTCAGCTGGCATTGGCTTGGGTTAATCACCAAGGAGATGATGTGTGCCCTATACCTGGGACCACGAAGATTGACAACTTCAACGAGAATATTGGATCTCTCTCGGTGAAACTAACCCCGGAGGAGATGACTCAGCTCTCTGGTTTGGCTGACTTGGTTAAGGGAGAGAGGCATGCCTACATGGCGGCTACATGGATCAATTCCGACACGCCTCCACTCTCATCCTGGAAAGCATAAATCTGAAGTGCATCAGATCACCTTCTCTGGTTTGGGTTATGGATGCTGCAGCAGATGCAATCTTTTCTTTTCTTGTACTACTAAATGCATGTTTCATTTGCATTAACATTTGGTTCAACCTTAATATAGCTATAGACTATGGTAAAAGAAAAATGACTTCTCAAAGATGTGCAACTACTCATGGCCGCCCTTTTGTTTTTTCATATATATGTTTAATTTCCCTAGGATTTACTACTTTTGTTATTAAAAATTCCCAAGAACAAGAAATAGAAGAGACCATTTATTTTATCCTTGTGCATGGTTCATACAGCGCGATATCTAAGAATGCATTTACAATTGAAACAGAAATATTTTATTACAGTTAAGAATAAAAAATAAAATAAAAGGAAATGAAATAATAGAGATTGAAAGCTATTAATACAATGATATGTTGAAAATGAATTATTGAAGACTTTAAGTGGCCTTCAGAGATCCAACATGTGGCAATCCACTTCACCGGGAAGACAAAGGTCTAACAATGGCGTCATCGCTGCCGACTGTATTACGCCATGGGTGACGTTATCATTTTCCCTTCCTCCCCCCTATAAATTCAAATCTCACAAAACCCCCAAATCCAGAAGCCCTAATTCAGCGTGATGGATTTGCATGTGCCCAGAATCAAGCTGGGGTCGCAGGGCCTTGAGGTCTCCAAAATTGGCCTCGGCTGCATGGGTATGTCTTCCTCCTACGGCCAGTCCAAGCCCGAGGCGGAGATGATCGAACTCATCCACCACGCCATCAACTCCGGCATCACATTTCTCGATACCTCTGATGCCTACGGTCCCCATACCAACGAGATTCTGATCGGAAAGGTATGCTCTTCTACCTGAGTTGCATATCTAATTATTATATTCGATTATTGATTCGTGGTGGTTTGGTTTCTATTCAAGGCTTTAAAAGGGGGAATTAGGAAGAAAGTGCAAGTTGCTACTAAGTTTGGGATAGTAAGGAAGGATGGGAAAAGGGAAATATGTGGTGACCCAGCATATGTGAGAGATGCATGTGAGGCAAGCCTGAAGCGCCTTGATATTGATTGCATTGATCTCTATTATGTTCATCGGATTGACACCGGTGTTCCCATCGAGATCACGGTGAGGTTTCAATTTGTTAGAGGTTAATTTTCAGTGGAAAAAAAAAAACATGTGGTAAATACAAAATAATTAACTGAAACTTAAAGGTATACATGTGAATATCAATGCATTTATAGCTGAGTAATTATGCCTCTTTTACAGTGTAGTGCAAGGAATGATATGTTCACGGTGAATCATTTACACTTGAGTTGTGTTTTCATGCATAAAAGATGTTGAAATTGCAACCAAGGGTGCGTCTCATGTGCATATGAATTGAAGCTATTAAGTTACATGGACTACATTTACTTTGTTTTGACTGCTATTATTCCTAAAATATATGTGGTGCTCATGCTGGTTGAAGATGGGAGAACTTAAGAAACTGGTTGAAGAAGGAAAAATAAAATATGTTGGCCTCTCAGAGGCTTCTGCTTCAACAATCAGAAGGGCTCATGCTGTTCATCCAATAACTGCAATTCAAAATGAATGGTCACTGTGGTCAAGAGATTTGGAACACGAATTAGTTCCTACTTGCAGGTATGAGGTAGAGGTAGTTATGTGTTTTATATTTCAGGTTTCAAGAAAATGAACACACAATACATGTCCTTTTAATTTCAGAGAACTTGGCATCGGAATCGTCCCATACAGTCCACTCGGGCGTGGCTTCCTTTCAGTAGGTCCCACGTTGATGCAGAACTTACCAGAGGGCGATTTCCGCAAGGTTGGTTCTTATCTAGTAAAGCTTCATTCTTCCTACTCCTACAGCTTATGAAGTCGCAGACCCAAATAACTAATGAGCTTATTGAGTAATGAGAGTTTATATGTAATGTAATTTGTATCTGCTCTGCTTGAAGTTTATAGAGCTATGTTTGATCCTATGCATATGGTCTGAGAATCTGTATTCAGCTCTTCATTTCATCTCATATGCTGATAAAAGTTTGTGGAATTTGGTAGATGTTTCCAAGGTTTCAGGGTGAGAATCTAGAAAAAAACAAGTTGGTATACGAAAAGATCAGTGAAATGGCTGCAAGAAAAGGTTGCAGCCCTTCTCAACTGGCATTGGCTTGGGTGAATCACCAAGGAGATGATGTGTGCCCTATACCAGGAACCACGAAAATCGACAACTTCAATGAGAATATTGGATCACTCTCGGTGAAACTAACGCCGGAGGAGATGACTCAGCTCTCGGGTTTGGCCGGCTTGGTTGAGGGGGAGAGGCATGTCTACATGGCGAGTACGTGGATCAATTCTGACACACCGCCTCTCTCATCTTGGAAACCCTAAATCTGATATGCATTAATCAAATGACATGCTCTGGTTTGGGGTACGGATGCAGCAGATGCAATCTTCTCTTTTCTTGTACTACGAGATGTATGTTTCTATTTGCTGCATGCCTAAAAGGACTTCCGACTCCTTTTGAATTGGGCGTGTGGTCTTTCATATATGAAAAGGATTTAGCTTACACACTTGCATTTGCATTTGGTTCGACCCCAACTTAGATATAATAAAAGAAAAATGACTTCTCCAAATAAATCATTGTTCGTGATCATGCTCTTAAGATATTGTTTTTATTCCTACAAATTTATATCGTTTTCCTTTATACTTATATTTGGTCAATCATCATTTCAGTTACTAATGATCTGCGATAAGACATATATTAAGTTTTTACCTTCTCATTGTTTAATTAAAATAACATTCACCTCATAGCTCCAGTTACAATTAAACCAATAAGCTTGTACAATCCGTGTGCAACAGAATGACGCATGACAATTTAAAAAACTATGAAGCATGTGAAAAAAATGAAAATTGAATAATACAAAATGTACAAAATGAATATTGCAAAAATTTGTCTTCCACCGTCTAAACGAGTTAGACGGATTTAAATAGTTCATCTCTACCAATCTAAACTCAACATTCGCCTTGATCCTAAATTCAAACCCGCCTAAATCTAATAGGAGACCTCCTCAATGAATATTTATCAATTTCTACCCAATTTTCTTATCGGATATTAGACGTCTCTTAATGCTTTATGTCGATGGAAAATTTCAAATTAATTAGGACTTTTAATGTTGAGTTTCACCTTTTGCGATATAAAGCACTTCGAGTTGTATTATATACAAATAGGAGTAAATTTTTGAAGATATCATGTCACAATTATTTTAGGGGAATTGTATCACAAATTTTAGATGCATGAAATATTGCTAATAAATACAAGAATGGTAGGAAATACGAGTCTCATGATGAGTTAAATAGGACAAAGGCAGAAGAAACTCAGCTCAATACAATGTGCTATACCAGGAAAATACCAAATGTTACTTACACGTGAGACCAGTCTTGGTTCCTTTCTAATCCAATTTGTTTTCCCTCATTTTAAGATCTTGAGTGTAAAAAGTAAGCCTTAAATATTGAAAACAAACACTAAAATTAAACCTTCAGAAATAAAATAAAAAAATCAATTAGAAAACAAATAAAAAATTATAGGAAAAAATAGAAGACAGCCTAGCACATGAGTCGAACTCATGTAGATGTAGGGCAACACAAAAACACGTAACGGATGATCAACCCTAAAATATGAATTAATACTAATTATAATCTTGCAGAAACAAAAACAAAATAGTTTATTATGAAGTAATTATTTTTCATAATCTGTCGGAAATAGTTCCAAGTTTATTAAGAAGAAAACAGTTTGGTTGGGTGTGATATTTACGCCATTAAATTGTACGGTCCGGATCCTTTGTTATACAATGATATTACAATGCTTAGATTATTGATAAGTGTACAAATCAATGAAGATAAATTACATTCCGATAATTATATAGGCATCTGAAGCATAAGAAAAAGAATTTTCCTTTCTAGAATGGATTAGACGAGTTTGAATTTTGCAATACAAATGAAAATAAAGTATGAATACGGAATACCATCCTATTACATAATATTAGACATGAATAGAAAAAATAGTATTGAATTAATTGAACATGCGCACAAAATAAAACCGTTATTTGAACAAATTAACACAGAATCTAAAATCTGAGCAGAATCAGATTTCCACTCCATCTTCCCTTCTTTCGTTTCTATAAATCTGCAAATTCTTCACTTCCAAATTCAGTCCGAAAATGGGAGTCCATACCGAATGCTTCCTCTTGCTCTTCATTTTAATCCTGTCAACAAATTCACTCTCTCTCTCCCACACCACCACTCCCCCATTTTCATGCGATCCATCAAACCCCTCAACGAATTCCTTCCCTTTCTGCAACGCGCATCTCCCCATCGCCGCCAGAGTTAACGACCTCGTCCCCCGCCTGACTCTCGACGAGAAAATCCAGCA
>AYJT01085080.1:0-14079 GCA_001278415.1 Ocimum tenuiflorum | reverse complement strand
AAAAAAAAAAAAAGAAAAAACAAATACGCAGCAGAAAAGGATAAATCACGAAAGAGACATTTTATGGGGCAACAATTTTAGTGCAGATTCTGCCCAAACTTGGTGTGAAACTTTGAATAAAATATCATCAATGATTGGTGGTGTCACTATCTGAAAATGTATTATTTTTTATATAGTAATTCACAAAATCAAATAAATAAATTACAAATAAGTTTCACGTAGTTGAGTTCATCTCTTAGCTAGTTAGGTTTAGTATGATGATATTTGAGTTATAGAAGATGAAATGTATTGCTTGAAATCCTATTTTACTTCCGAAATCTCTTAAATGAAATGAATGAAATGTCCATTATTCGACGTTGACCGGCCGGAATTTCTCTATTCAATACTTAAAATCTATTTCTATCCCATATATTCATTTTATTTATGTTTGTTTTTCTTTTTCAATCTTTTCGGACAAGGGATCGACATTGTTGTCCGAGTATTTTTGTAATTATTATTTTTATAATAGTCTGCAGACTGCAAACCATGTGAACAAAGGCAAATAAATTACAAAGTAGATAGCATTAATGGCGTCTATTATTTGCACTATTTTAGAAAAAGATGGGGATGATCAAAATGTATAAATAATTTTATTGTGGAAAATAAGAATGAATATGAGTCATAAGATCGATAAGATAACAGTTGATTTTTTTTCTTCTTTTCAGCGTATGTGCTCAATCAAGCACACACGCTGAAAAGAAAAAGAAAATCTTAATCGCAGATTTCAGTTGATCCTGTTACTCGGATTCTTTCGTATTTTCCATGGGGAGATTTTTCCGAGGAATCTCGTCTAGCACTACTGCCCACTGCTCTTGTGGTTGGTAGTTGGGAATTGAAAAATTGAAAATTTATCCTTGACTTAGGAAATCTGGCTTTAATTTGACCTTTTATTTTCAAGTGACCAACTTGAAAGAAAATTGGTCCACGTTAGTGAAACATTTATTATTTGATATTTCACTTGCTCGTGTTTGACATTACAACGTCAAATTAATCACAAGCGCAAATGTGCATGCGCAACGCTCAACAATTAACTATCATACAAAAATTCAAAGGAATTTATTTACAAACAATTTGTCAACAAATGTTGGGCCATTTAACTAATTAATTATATGCACATGCTAGTTGATGTAGTGAGGATGAAAAAAGAAAAAAAAAAAAAAACAGATAAAATGCATATAAACTTGAAGATGCACTATAAATACATTGTTCCATTTTATTGTATTTAATTTTTATTTAACCAATTACAGGGAATAGTTACAACGAATAAAGAATTTGATAGACATCCTCTTTACATTCCAAATATATATGTAGAAAAGAAAATCGGGTTGCACATACATGAAAGAACAATATATATATAAAATAGGTCGAAGTAATCAAAGTAGATATTATATTATCAAATACTTCCATTGGAACTAAAACTGAAATAAAAATTGGAGAGCATGAACATAATTGTAGGCATCCCTCTAAAGAATTAGTTCGGTGGTTTCTTTCCTATCCATTATATACAGAGGAGATCTCCGATTAGGTCGTCTAAATTGTTTAGACGAGTTTGGGTTTAAAATCTAAAAGGAATATGAGTTTGATTTAGAATCCAAAGCCGGTATGAATTTAGATTGGTGGAAATGAACTATCTAGATCCGCCTAAAGGCGGTCTAACGCAATTTTTTGTCTTATTATGAGTTGTCCACTCAACTTCTTTTAATATAAAAAATTGTTTTCCGATGTATAATCATTATTTTTTTTTTGCTTTATTGCTATGTTACGTATGTCATGCTACAAATCGAAAAGAAAGAAGGTCCATCGTTCACAGTTTTTGAAGGTGTGCTCGATTATAATAATCCAATAATTAAGTAGATAAATAATTGTAGTGCCAAAAATTCTAAGTGCATAGAGTTTTCTTTCATGCAATATCTACCGAAGAGTAATCGGATATACAGAGGCGCTAACTGTGAAAAATATTTTTAAGATGCAAACTAAACACACATCACAATCATAGAATGATGTAGATTGACGGCTTTGATTAGTTTCCGTCCACGTGAGTATATATGTGTATTCTGTTGCATATACAATAGAATATATATTCATACACAAACAATTAAATCATGATACAAATACATATAACATATCATATGCACCACAGTTGCAACAACATAAGCAATCTATTTATAATGGCATGCAGTATGTAACGGAACATATATTCATGTGCAATTGATTATGCCTTCGTATGTATGTACTATGCTAATCTAATTTTTTTTTTCAAGCAAATATATCCAATATGAATATTGTTTAAAAACTTATAAATCAACTTTAATTTGCTATATAATACGCAAAAAAATAATTTGATTTGAGTGAGTTATGATCGCTTAAAATTTTTAACAATTTTTTTAGGAGAGACGAAAGAAAAGAATCTACATCATACGACGCACGACCAAATCACATTAACATCCTTATTTAAAAAAAAGTCAACGGAATCAACCAACAAATCTAACCGTACGATCACACAAATAAACAAATGAGAAGCGTACTTAGTTTGCATCTGAGATGTAATTTGCATATGATTACAATCCTATAACCTATATTACATATATAAATGACTAAATTTTGTAAATGTTAAGTTACAACTGATTAATTACAATGCCAATCAGCCGATAAATCCACCCGATTTCACTTGTGATCAAGCCCTTTTTGCTCTGCCATAAAACATAGCAAATAGTCGAAAAAAAAACTCAACTGTTTCTATATATATATATATATATATATATTTTGGTAAGAATGCCTCTAAATGTATGAGTAAAATTAGAAAACTAATGAAACAAAAAGTTGTAAGCTGGCAAATCCTGTATTCTACGAATATCTTCCAACGACAATTCTCTTTCAAGCTGAATTCTAGTTACTTGAAGAACTTCCTGAAACACATCAAATGCATCTCTTGTTAAAGAAAGAGCGATATATAATAAGATCGAAAAGAGAGAGGAAATTAATTACTTTGAACTCCATATATGAAGCATGCATAGCAAGCCATTGAGCGTCCAACATTGTGAAAGCGATACAATAAAGGATGTCGAAAGCATCTTCATCGTCTGCACTTGCATCGACAACATTTCTCAATCGCAAAAGAAAACAACGTAAAACACGTCCAAAAATCGGGTTTTTTCTTTTATCAGTTTACCTCCTAACAGTTTCAGAAAATTAAACCCAGGAAGACATCTTGGCTTTTCTGTGAGATCAGATCAAGAAAAGTCTACTATATTTAGTTAATAGTTCGATACCATTTGATAAGGAAGTTCGTTAGTTTACGTCGCACCTGCATGTAAGTCGAGCATCTGAATGAGCATAAACGACACGTTGATGCCAGCGACAGCAAAAGGGTACTCCCATTCAGAACGCTCTCCGGCTTTCTTTAGGAGTAACCTATTAAAAGTAGTCTTCAAATGTTTCGTATTAGTGGAAAACCATGATGTTACACGAACTAAATTAGGTCTTTGAAACAGTAATCGAACAAACATACCGGGTAGACTTGGGCAAAATATAGTAAGTTTTGAAGTGAAAGAAAGCCACATCCCCTGAAGCCAATAAGATTGATAACGATAAGAATTAGAATCTTGGGATCGAGTTCTCTAGCACAAAAGATGCATCAATTTAACTCATATCAGTAATATTAGGTATTTCCACAGACAAAGCAGGAACTAGAGATAAAATTGCACCTGAAATCAGTCGACGGATTTGATCCCTGCCAGCCCATATCTTTCCATTGCTCAGATATCAAACCTTTGAGCTCAACATTTGGAAATGCAGCATCCCACAATGCTTGAAGAGCTTCCTGGTGATGGAGTTGGACTACGACGTTGTTAAAGGTTATAAAATGGGGCAGTTAAAACCTCTACATCAGATGTACTCGAAGAAAAAAATCCGTACAAACAGAAAATAAGGCCGACAAGATGAAAAGTAGTAGCTAAATTTCATAGCCAACATCATCATATTCACAAAAACCCAATGTTAGTGCTGTAAAAAATATATTGTGGGGTTTATGGCTCCATTTTCTGTATCTGATCATTGTTTATTAAGAGATGAAAGGTGGATGTGCAGAAAGCATACTTGATGTTCGGGGCGTGTCTCATCATAGGGTACCCCTAAACGATCTTTCAGTTTTTGCAGTCTTTCTTCCTGGCAGATATCAGAATATGCGAGTTACAAACATCAAACGAGTACAAGCAATATGACTACGCCACAGCAAAACAATCATCATTGTACAATCATCTCCATAGCTCATAACCTCTCATAGATTAAAAATAACCAATGTAGCTACATTAATATTCCCTTTCAAATACCTACGACATGAAATCTGTGATCGAGTATAGAGATCCAAATCACCTGAATAGGGGTCAAAGTGTAATCAAGAAATTTGTCACTTCCAAATCTTCTATTGCTGGCACGGCTAAGCAATCCTCCGACCCATGCTAGCGGTCCAATCATAGCATTAGCTACAAATGGAAAGAAGCCGACAAGCAACAAAAGAAACAGAATATGTAAGTTAAAACTGATTGGATAAATTCAGTACTCCACTTCCCTCTCCATGTAGAACACGAACATAATACAACAAGATATGAAAAATAGACTATCTTTACTAGATATTCACATGTCAAGCTTAGCGGCCTTGTCTTTGAACAAGAGACGGAGAGAGGAAGGATAAAACTAAGAAAAGCAGAGACAAATTGGAGTAAACAATCTCTACTCACTAAAGCACTGAGCTAACTGTGATATTACGTGAGCAGAATTATGTGACCATGCCGATTTGTCTCGCCTCTTTCTGTCCCAGTACAGTTCATCTTCATCAACCTGAACAGATAGACACCCTTAAGAAGAAGATAAAAGACTAACTTCTGCAAAAACATCAAAGTTGGAGGATAACCTGGATTTATAAAATCCCAATTCTCTGCACTAAGCCATCAGTCATTTCTATACACATCTATATATTGAAACTAACAATCGCAGACAACAAATAATAAACACGAAGACATATATGTATTGTTTGTGTGTGCAACAAACAAAATATGAAACAACAAAAACAGAAAGCTAGAAAGTTAAACCAGGCGATCCCACATATGATAACTTTCAAAGAGAATGGAGAAAGATTCTAATATGTCTTATCTGTTACAATCAAGAGATTCAAATTATATAAGATCAATAACATTTTATCAAAACAAGATTGTTTACATACAATCAAAGACGAACCCACAATCTACTAGTCTATATTTTGATCTCCCATAACAGCAAAATCACTATCCCACTAGAAATATGAGCATAAACAGCTTACTCTTTGGTGAGAGGCACAAGAAGGGATGCATTTTCTGCGCCTTAATTTCATCAGAGAAAGAAATGTGGAAGATCAGATTCCCACACCCTTTGAAACCAGAAGGAACAGGAAAAGCAATTTGACAATGCAAGAGCCAATTTAACCCAATAATTACACCAACCCATACTTGGCTCCTCTAATTCAACCTCTCATCATTCCAAAATCCTCTCTCTTTCTCTCAACCATCTAAATTTCCACTTCCCCACACCAGTGGCAAGAACTATAGGAACCCAAAAAGGTTAAAAAATGTGAAAAGATTGGAACTGTTGCATGCAACAGGGAAGATTAATGGCGCAATCAAAGGGCAATTTTTGGTGGATTTCACTTTTATTATTAAAAATTAAAAGATGGTTTTCATTAATAGAGAAAGGGTATGCACATTATTTCACCATCTTTGCATGACAGAATTTAGAAACAAGGGTAAAAAAGAATAAGCACAACAAAAATCATTACAAGTAACTAACAAATTATACAAAATCAAATGGAGAAACTGTTACCTCAAATAAAAATTCTTGATGTTGTAAAAGCTTTTCGTTGTCTAAGGAGGGAAACCCAGCTAGGTGAATTCCTGCCTCCTGAATTGGAAAAAAAATAAATTGAAAAAATAAAAGAACAAAGGGAGCCAAATGAAGAAGGTGATGATGATGGCCAGAGATTTTCCAGAACAAGCAATGTTGCAAATACGTAGTTTTGTCTTATTATGTTTGAACGACTGAAATCTGATTTTTTGGAAAGAAGAAGAAAAAGGAAAGAAGTAAATTGTGGAAAAGAATTACTTTGGGAATGCGCAAAGGTACAAATTTTATTTTATTATAAACGCTGAATTCGAAATGTTTATCATTCATTGATGCTGTTGCCATTTTTAGATAGTCATCACTATTTTGGAAATAATGTTGACTAATTAAACGATAAAATGAGATTTTGTATTATATATTTCGGATTACCTTTAATATTTTACAAGCATAAAAATATAGTAGAATAATCGAATATAAACACGTTTATTGGTTACATTCATAGCCGTAATTGTTTAGCCAGATGGCTGGAGAAGTATTTTCTCTTTTCATTTTTGAGAAAAGAAATGAGTGTTAATAAAATTCAAATTTATATTTTTATAGTTATAGAATCATTATGTTATTGTACTCTGTATGCCATTCTTTCTTTAACCAAATAAGCATTGTTATTCCATACCCCGAGCTTCATTTTCCATGAAAGTCACTTAATTATACGATATAATATTAGCCTTATGAAATACGCGAGTTATTTCTAAAATCGAACGTCCCTCGACATATTAATAGTTTCTGCCATCTCAACGGGTAAAAATGGAGAGACACCATCTACTTTCTTTAAGATAGTTAACTTAATATTCTTTCGAATACATATATATATGATTCGGAAAAATTACGTGACTAATGCATTACCTAGATATGCGCATCCCTCATCAACAATTCTCCATATGTACGTCTTCATATATGATATGTGTTGTTGAGTAATAATATTTCTGAATCTTGAAAGATTTATCTGTTTTTTTTTTTGTGGGTACAATATTGAAAGATTTATCTTTAATGATTTTGAATTTGTGAGAATTTAGAGGTGGAACGGTGAATTAGTGACTATTCTTTTTTATCTACCTATCGTGCATGGATTTTTAGAAAAGTTGATCCAATGATGACGTATATCTATAAATCGAACTTTAAATGATGATATTTTTCATCTCTTCGACAAATAATTTTTTAAATACTTTACCATGATTTCCTTGACAATGATTCATACCCACCGATGATTCTACATCTATTTATTAAACAGCCATCACATTTAATGCACTAGTTCTACTGAAGCTAAGATTTAGTAAAAAAAAAGTAGTTCACATAATCGCGAAGACAACAGGTAACACAATATTTATAAATAGATATGTATAAAATTTTAAATAAAAGAAACTTGTAAGTAAATGTGGTTGATCTAGCTAGCTACCACTTGCTGTCTATTCCATAACAATGTCCAAAACCAAAGAAACTACAGCTACATTGCGAGAATCCAATTAAACAATAAACTTTTCGCGAAAAAGCACTATTAAAAGACGACTTATATACGCGACGGATAACAAAGTCAATCTCAATTTAACTCCGTTCAAAATTTGAATGATCCTAACATATCATGGAACAGGATACGACTTATTGTGACACATACATTTATAAGCCATAGGGCAAGTCTCAGCCTCTTCGAGGGATGAGCAAACGAAGCTAACCATGACTAGCCTGCATGGGGTACAAGATCCACAAGCGTGGCTACAATCTGGTAGCCTTGACCCCGCAACCTGCAACGTGTCGGCCCGTTCATGCATCGCTCCGACCCGCCCCGCTTTTAGCACCGAATCCTTTTCGGCGTTGCGTGATTCGATTTGACGGCCATGATCTACTCACGGAAAAAAAAAAAGAAAAATTGAAATAGCTTGCTTTGATTAGTTGATCAAATAGTGAAACAAAAAGGGTAATTAAAACACTCGGTTACATGATAGACTCTTTAATTATATGACAGGTTGTATTCTCCGAAGATGGAAAGCTAACTAAAACCTAAAATTTACCAATGATGTACAGTTAGCTTTTCCTCGCCGAACAAAACAATCTGTAGTATGATTGAATAAAATCCACTTATAGTTTGTTATGTAATTGAAAATTCAAGTAATTTGTTATCTAATTGAAAATTTTCGAATAATATATCATACAATTGAGGGTTTAACCAAGAAAGAAATTCTTTATTATATATTGATTAAGGACATCATCATGCATGCAAAAAAATGTTAGGTTAGAAGTAATTTTTTTCGTGCAATATGTTTTACAAATATAATTATAAATAATTTGTCTCAAGTACTTTCAAGGCGTAACTATATATAAAAAATTGAAAATGAATATATACGTATAATTATATATACGTACGTGGAAGTAAATCGTCAATGCGCCTTGCATGTATGGTTACTAGAAGCAAAACGAAAACAAGGAGCACAAATCTTGGTCCCTTCTTCATCTCACACATTATGAATTCGTTCTTCAACCCTGATTTTCGAGGTCGTCGTAAAACCCTAGCGAGATGGAGAAGATGGAAGGGGGAGCGACATCTATATAAACTGGAAATAGTATTGAAGCAAGTCACAGAAATGAGAAGGATCACATGAAAAGAACTTGGGGTTCAACCATTTTTTTATTTTCTTAACTAATGTTGCATTTTGGAATCACACTTTTTGTGAAGAGTGGTGATAATGTGGAGTTTACTGCATATGCTTTTACGTGACTGTAATTTAATTGAGAGGCTGGCTTTGAGCGTGGGCAGTTAATGCAAAGTATAAAGATGAGAGAAGGTTTTTAATTTAATGTGGGTGTTTTTTTTGTGTTCGACTTATGTGAGACTCATTAATGTCTTCGTCTTGGGCTGACAATTTCTTTAAATGTTTAGAGATTCATTATTTGTGGCTTCGTGTTTCACCACTATCATCATTCTACATACATTAATGATATTTGTATCCCTATAAATAAATATATATTGTTTTCAAGCAATTTTATTCTATTTGTGGAGCCACGGGCAAATCACAATTGGGTTTCCTCCTTTAGCCCTAATTATATTTGTTAATAAAGTTTTGTCACCAACACACTATTTAGCTCAGGTTTTTCGGGTTAAATCGTGGATTTTGAGCTAAATTGACATCCATGTATGAAATTAGATCTCCATAACTCTCAGTGAATGTGAAAAAAAGCATAGAACTTACTCCATGGATAACTAACCGCAAAGATCAGTGAAATGGGTGAAATTCTTTGTCAATCAGTGATTTGTGGAGGGTGCTCTGGATCCTTTGTCACAAAATTGAGTTACACCATACGAATTTTTGACACGTGTATCAATTAAGGATGATAAATTAAGACAACATATTTCCTTATCATGGATGTGATTGATCTCCATTGATTTGTACAAATATCAAGAATTCAGGTAGCGTAACACTATTGTATAACCGGGAATTCAGACCGTCAATTACCCATGATATGCGATGAGTAGCTCTCTGATAAGTATAAATAAAGGTTTTACTTGGTAAATCCAATCATTATTCTCTTGTTAACAAAATCACACACACACTCCTAGAAGTCTGAATTAAGCATCGGAGCCCATTGGATCCAAACAGGGCTTACAAAGCTCTCTTATTTTGTTAACAAGCTTGGGCCTTGGAGGAGTACCAAAAGCCCATTGGAGAATTTTCTGTCAACCATATTTTATCAAATTATGCCACTTATCAAATTAAATTAATCTTCACTCTCTTGTATCATGTTTAGATAAAAAAAAATATAGAAAAAAATAAATAATTATGTTCATGTATATATACAAGCTTTAGATAATTTTAATTGAGTTTTAATAAACTCGAAATTGATTTTAAATTATTAACAAACCTTAGATGTTAATAGCCTAATTATTAATAACCGCAGCCCAATAGTACTGGCCCATACATTTTGAGATAAATCGAGATGAGAAATATCTGAATAATTGTGTGATATAAGTGTCAAATTTTAATTATTCGGTTCATTTTTAAATAATGGACATCAATATCAACGATGTGAAAGCCAACAATACTATTTTTTTTTTAGAGAAGCCAATAATTCTCAGGCAAAAACTTGCATTAAACCGTCTAAATGATTTATACCGATCTAAATAATTTATTTTTACTAACCCAAACTCATACCCGCCTTGAATTTTAAATCTAAATTCTCCCTGAATCATAAACTCAAATCCGCTGAATGATTTAGACTGTCTAACGAGAGACTTCCTCCAATTCTAATTGTTTTGTGACATTTTTACGTAGAATAAAAGACATAATAACAATATCATGCTTATTGCATTAGGGAATAGTATCTTGACACGTTTTTACGTCCTTCTAAAAGGAAATAACAATTAATTTTTTGGTTCTCCACAAGTTAAATTTAGCATTGGTATTAAATAATAATGTCAATTCAAAATGACCGAGTAGATAAGGATTTTTGCAAAGGGTCAAGATATAGCTTCTTAAGACACATTTAAATAATATAATTACTTAAATTGTTTAATTATGTAGCCAGGCTGCTGGGATTTTATACCTACCCAACACCGGGCAGCTGTTGGAACAAAATTTTTAGGAATTCCCCATTTCTAGATTATATCGTTTTACATGAAAAATTAAAAATCAACATTTCCATGAGATTGGTCTATGTTGTTTGACGTTTATAAAATTATAGTTGTTAACTAGTTTTACTATACGAATGTAATTTACTCCTTTTTTGGAAAATTCAGGTATGGAATCCTGTCATAATCACAAATTTGAAGGCTTTCTTTTTTCAAAATTACATAAAAACGAGTCAGAATGGGAATGGCGACAACATATTGCAAAACTCAAAATTGATGAAGGTTTTTAAAATTAGAGTAAAATAAGATTTAAAATCTGTACTTTAGAAATTCTTAACACTATTTTGACGCTTAATAGTTTATAATTAGCGGACTCCATTTCCATTGAACAGTACAATATATATAGGGTAAACATAAATTGTGTAATAAGAGCTCTCCACCAATATCAACAGCTATAAATTATAGCACTGCCATTAATTCAATTTGATCATAAGTACGTTATAAAATAATACTTCACCTCGTACTTTTTAATATTAAACATCATGATTAAACACTTGGAAGTAACATATAGCACTGCAATTAGTTCAATTTGATCATACACACGTTATAAGATAATACTTCACCTCATATCTTGTAGTATTAATACATATAATAACATCATGATTAAACACATGATTGAACTAAGATATGATATACAATCCCAAAAGATCAACTAACACAATACAAATACAATTAATTTAGAAGAAAAAGGCATCAGCAGATTTGCCTTTAATTTGTCCCAAGCCAGTATTATACTTTTCCTGGAACATTCATTTTGTTGACCAAGTTTTATAAATTATAATTAATCCACACAAGTGCCACTCCATTTATTACAATACTTAAATTCTCTAATTTTCCACCCGCACGCCAACTTAGAAAATTCATAAATCAAGTCAAAATAGCTTCGAATTTATATAAGTAACTGAGATTTTTCCATATTTCCACATCTCTAAATTCCAAAACTAGTCTGAGCAGCAGCCATGGATGCAGTTTCGAGAAACCCTACAGTTCGCTTCAGCAAAATGACTGAGGAGACCTACGGCTACGGTGCTGCGGCGAGAAGCGGCGGCGGGGGCCGCCACAATAACGGGTGGAGAATTTTCTCGACGCGGCGGGGCAGCCAGAATTTGATGAGTTCGTGGAGCTACCGCCGTGATAGGGCGAGAAAGAGGCAGATTTTTCTGCAGACGTACAAGCTGGGGCAAGATAGTTCCGGCGAGAAGGTGTTGAGGAGTCGGAAACTGAAGAAAATGGTGGTGAGAGTGAAGTCTGCGGTGGTTTCGGCTTTGGCCTTCATGCGCGGTGGCGCGTTGAGATCCTGCAATTCCCGGTCGGCTATTCCGGCGGCGTCTCCGGCACGTGTAGTTAAGTTATGTTAAGGGGTTGATTTCTTCTCTTCTTTTGTGTTGATTTTTCCTTGACATATATATGTATTCTTTTATTATAGAGGACCTATTCATTCTTTAATTTAAAATAATGCTACTCCTGAATCTTGTTGCATAGTATTTCTAAAGAAGATAGCATGAATTTACGAACATTTTTTTATTTTTCTGAGTCCATGAACTCTAGAAAATTTGATATGCAAATAAGGACGATTATGCGGTTAATGCTATTCCAATTGGAAACATTAGATGTCTTGTTTGGTTTATGTTGTGGTAATATTTGACGATGGGTTCAGTATCAACAGAAAATTCTATACTATAGATGTGGATAATGTCCACTTCTCTTATATATAAAGTGTTACGTGGTTCTGTGAGGACCCTTATATGTGAGAGGGTGACACTGCTCACGTCGGTAGCATAGACCCACCTAGTATTTATATACTGCACTCTTCATTATCCTTGTAAGGTCGGATACTGGTTCATTGGATGTATTAAAATAAGAATTTAAATCCCAATTGATTCAATTAAAGGTGTTGTTATTCATAGTTAATCCCTCTTCGGATGGATTAATTAGGGATCAATTATGTCATCTTATGACTGACATTACAAATTCTAATGTTGCCCATGATAACCTAGTGCATTCTACCTTATATATATAACATTTTTCAACACACTTAAACTTTCTCATCTTAAGTAGACTCACAAGTTACACCCGAACTATATATGTCGAGAGGGATTCTATGTCAATTTTAGTATTGTTCTCCTATTTCCTAACAATAATTTTGGCCAATTCTAATACCGAGGAAATAACTTAATTCGAAAAGTAGTATTCAATTAAAAAAAAAAAAAAAGATTTTAAGAACATTAGTGTGTCTATACATGTTATATGTATATTTATGATGTATGGGTTTCCTGTTGTTCGAATGAGAAGAATTCATGTTAAAATCCCAAAGTTAATTAACATTCTTTCCTTTTTAATTACAGCATGTGCACCTTTTTTTTAAAACGAAAATTCCACATCTTTTAAAAGCGACCTCATTTCCGTGGTTGAACTATGATGTTATTGGGGTTACCCTTCAACACTCTATCCTAATCTAGTTGCTGATCTTTCTCTTGTAAAAAAATATAACATTTAAAATGGCGACATATATATCCAATGAGAATATATAGTAAACTTTCTTCTGTTATTAGGTAAAAGTTTCGGTCATATATTGAAACATATTTATCATAACATGTATATATTTGAAATTTTAATAGTTTGTAATATAATTTAAAAAAAGAGTATTTTTATAAGGTAATTAAATATTTACTCAATATTTTTTAACAATCTGTGTTGATTTAGTTTTTAAATGTAAAACAAGTTGAATTCAACCGTTTGTTTAATACTCTGATTCAATTATTTAATTGCCAAAAGGAATATTAATAGTTTAATATTAGAAATAGTAAATTATCAATATTCCTTTTTAACACTTTAATTGAATTAGATATTACAGGTTTACTCAAACTGGGCTTCTTAATTTTTGAAATTTGTAATCGAACATATACATTTGCTTATAAATGGCCAGGATTTAAGATAAAACTTTAAAAGAATAAGATTTTCTAATATTTCTGCATGTACATGCATAAAAATTAGAATATAAAAGTATAATAGAAATGTATAGTACACATGCATACAAATTACAACATAAAACTACATTAGAAATCTATAATTTCTACCTGCTACTTATAATTTATGCTATTAATTAGAATCTTAATTCACTAAACACAATAGAAATTAAATAAATAATATTGCAAAATTCTGTTGATTGAAATTATTTTCCTAATAAAAATGGCTGAATTATATTTTCTTCCTCCTCCTCCTCTAGACTCTGTTTCCGCACTCAAATCTCAAAACGCCACCATTCTCCTCGGCGACTTACGGAGCTCCACCGCTACCGCTATGAATAGCATTAACGGAAAACACCATCAGATGAAACCCGGCGGCGGCGCCGGAGTCTGCTTATGTAGGTGCATTTGCTGCTGCTGCTGCTTCCTCTTCCTCTTCATCTCCATCCTCATCACGATCCTTTTCTATTCCCACCCAAAAATCCCTATTTACAAAATCCAAAGCATCAAAGTCAAAGCCCTCAAATTCTC